>APFE030896596.1:69811-104947 GCA_000404065.3 Pinus taeda | reverse complement strand
CTGAAGGATCTGCGCAAAGCTATCCATCATCGCGTTCCTTTGCTGCTCAAGTGCTTCTTCGAGCAAGATTTTGATAGGATCTCCTGCCCCCTCGTCTTTCTTCTCATCCGCCATGGGAGGCCATTGGGATTTTCGAGGCTGGTCTTGCAAAGGTTCGGCCAGCTCAAGCCCTAACTCCTTATATCCCGACCTCGTTGGGGACATGCAAAGAAAAACAGAGAAAAAGCAGACCGCGCTGATACGACTAATCCGGATTTAAACAGGAACGTAATAGATTACAAAGATAACCATAAATACAGAGATGCGATAACCATAAATAAAGAGATGCAGCGGAAATAACACTTCATTTCATTAATGGAAAATACCGAAATATGCTTACAACCAGAATTGGAAATAAACCAGCTAGGACGATGGTAGCTTATCTCTGAGAAGAGATGTGCTGCTACATGTCTCTGAACTGTTCCGAACTTGTGTTACAATGAGGCTCGAAGGCCTATTTATTATTGAGAAACAATGGAAAACCCTTCACATTCCAAAACCGACCCTTAGAAGATGAAACGCCAAATTGTGGGCCCCGTTTTGGGTAAATTGGTACATCAATTTCCCGGGGTCGTAACTTTGGCATACGATCTCCGTTTGACGCGTATGATAGCTCGTTAGAAAGATCTATCCGAAAACTACCATTGTTGGAACAAGCAACATCGATCCATTGCATGGACCCATTTTGCCCTTGGATTCCCCAAAAAACGTCGTTTAGGGCCTCAAAATGGCTCCAGAAGTTCAGGACCGGAAAAACTGCTAAAAATAGTAAGTTGTGCTATAATTAAGGAAACTGAAAATGCTGAGAAAGACAATGGTGGGGGTCCATGTGGACTTGGCAGGTGGCCACCAATATCCACCTGGATCATTGCCTTAGTTTCCGAGAAAACTATAGTGTAAATGAGTGGGCACACTTGGACAAAGTCCCGAATCGAAATTTCACGGAACGGAAGTGATTTTGGCCTTTTGGTCTATATGCACCGCGCCCAAATCTATATGCGTTGTGCCACTTTGGAGGCGATTTTGAGGTACCTACTGAAGTCCAAATTGTGCCCAAGTGTGCTTGTTGGAAAGCCCTACATGTCTACTTTTCAACCAAAGTAGATTTTCTGAATTTGGTGCTCATTTATCCCTCCAAAACTTCATTCTCACAAGACTGCTTCCTGTGTGTCAAAATAGGGGCAGAGAGGTCATTTTTTTAGTGTTTTTGACCTCCTGGGGACTCAAAACATGCCCAAACTTCTTGTCCATGCACCAACAGGCATGATTTTTCATGCTGAATCCAGAACTGCAAACCATTCTTGATTTGGAGCTCCCAATCCACTGGCGCAGTGCACAGGGAGAAAATCCCTGTTTTGTGCCCAAAAATTTGTCATGTGACCAAAATTGTCCCAAATTTTTTGAAATTTGAGCTGGAGGTTCTCTATGAGATGCTATGCTGGGCCACAGAGGCTTCAGCCAAGATTCAAAGCTGATCTTTCTCTTTTTTCCTCTTTTGCCTTTTTGTTGCTTTGCTCAATTCCATCTTCAAACTCCTTATCCGAGCTTTTGAGCTCATGTTCCGTGCCCTGTAGTGATAAACCATCCACCTCAATATGGTTTTGTCCTTGTCAGCCTTCTCTAACAGTCTCTCAAGGTGGATTTTGATATGCTCGAGCCAAGACTCTTAGTCATTGTTAATCTCTTGTTTTAATGGAGTGAGCTCAATCCTCCTATGTTGGGCAGCTTGGTGATTCTCGCGGATGTTTTGCAGCTCCATGATCTCATGCTGGTCTTCAAGCTATTTTTTCCTCTACTCCAAATACCTGATAATCTACTTAGCCCTTTCCAGATTGAGTGACAAGTCTTAGATCTCCATTTGCTTCTCATGGATGGTCCTCCTAAGCTTGGCACTCTCCACATCTGTATCATCATCATGAATGAGGATGAAGTTGGCCTCTTGTTCACCTGATGACCCCTCGTCATGCATGGGCTTCTTGCCCCTATCCTGTAACTATGTTGTTGATGTCGGAAGCGAGGCCCCTTCCACCGTGGGTGGAGATAACAATCGTTTTGCTGCTGCAAACAAATGTCTACCGCCTCTCTGATAGGTGATGAATACTGGCATAGTAGTGGTCTCATGGTGATCATACTGATGAGAAGGACCACCTATCTCATGTTCAACCTCTGACAATACCTGTGAAGTGTTGAATATGTCACGGGAGATGAAATCATCCCAAATAATGTCGTGCAATCCCAACTGATGAACCACCAAAATCTTAAAAAGAGCAAAGTGATAAACACTCTTAAGTTGCTGCTAAGAGGTCTTCTGGTGCATGAAGGTGTTCATCCTCTCTATGTTCCTACAAATGAAATATGGGATGTTCATCATCCGTACCCTGGTAAAGTGCATGAGCAACCTGATGTGATAGGCATATAGACGAGAGAACCTCCCCTCACAGCTGAAATACTTCATGATCAACCTCATGAGTGGGGCATATTCATATTTCAAATATCTAAACGGAAAGACTCTTTGGAGCTGCCTCAAGAAATTGGCCTTAATGTAAGGCTCATAATGCTGCCGATCAACCTTTTGTTTCTTGTGCCATTGCTCTCTAACATTCGGTATGTTGGTTTCTAATGAGAGTTTCTGGTATTAGTGTGAAGGTGACCCCAACCAAGATAGAGTGATCTCCATGTAGGTGAAGCACAAAGACGAGCTAACTCATGATGAACTCAAACACTAGCCACCTTTTGACAAAACTCCAAACATGACATAGCAAGAGGGCATGCCTACAATTCTGTGAGGGTAGTTGGCTCATCCTTAACATGTTTTCAACTTTTGTGATGTCTCCGGGGAGCCTATTCTTCTGAGGATGAATCACTTTGTGTTTCCATCTCATACTCTGATGAATGCTCAGATGCCATGACTGTTGTATGTGTACTGTGCTTGGACTGCCCTTTGATGATGGTAGTGAAACTATGTGTTGTTATGAACTCTGCCACCAAGGGGAACAATGCAAAAAGGGAGTGTTAGGAAGGGGAATAATATGATGGAATTAGGGGTTATGGGGGGAAATTTTGTTTAGGAACATGTAGGAGGGCTTTGCGATTTTTATAAGGTAGGGTTTTGGGGTGTTATGTTGAAAAATGAGTGGAAGGGATAGGGACTAGGGGTTTAGTACTGTTTTAGGGTAGGGAAAATAGGGAAAAATGGGATAGGAGAGAAGGGAACAATGGAAATAAGGGGAAAAATGAGAGGTGAAAGAGGAGCCCCGGTATCAACACAACAAGTTTGCAACCCTAGCAACAATGGTTTTGATGTTTTCAAGTGGTAGGGTTTAGGAATTTTTTATTGCAATTATAAACGGCCATAAACCATCATCACATTCATAAAATTTGATGAGCAAGCAAGATGTAGACCCTACCTGTCAAGTTGAAGTGATTTGTTGTAAGTTTGGCACAATTTCGGGCCTTTGTGGGTGTGCGTAGTGCAGTAAACCCAGTGCGCCGTGCTTTGTGTGTGCACCTCGCCCATGTATTTCCACCACTACGGGGTCACGCTCTATGCGCCACACTCTCTATTTGCATCGCGCCCCTCTGTGTGTGCGCCCCGCTCTGGAAAACACCTCCAAACTCACCTAAAATGTGTGCTTTGCTCTCCCAATCACTTTGCTATGATTCTCTCTATCCTTGGTTTGCACAATGACTTTGTTACTTGTGGAAAATTCTATATAAAGGCATTTGGAGTCATGGGTTTAATTTTTGCTTCTTCAAAACCCACTTTGCTAATGTCTTGTTTTCGCACTTTTTCCCTGATTTAAAGCAACTTTGTATTTCACTTTTCCCTTTGAATTTTCAGCTAGAATGATGAAATTTTTGGCACTTTTTGTAGGGGTTGCATGACATGGCATTTGGCCAAGGAAACCATGACTGCGCCTGAAGAGATCAACTGGAGACTTTTTTTGGAAAATTATCACAAATGACACACTGTTTGACTTTTCTTCAAAACAGAGTTTTGAAGAAAAGTCGTAATCTGTCAACATGACGATGAAAATATTTGAATCACAACTTTGTAAGGGCCTCCCTCTAGTCTGCATGGCTTTATTGGACATGGTTGAAGACCAAATTGACTAATCCCTAGACCTAATGACCGAAAATGACTCTTTTCCATTAAAAGATCAAACATTGACTTCGTGGACTTTAGTGAACATTGATGAAAAGACCTAAGCCAGCAGGTGCCAGACATGAGGGGAAATGAATAACAAGACCTTTTCCATCAGATTATGGCATGCCCCTAGTGGAATGTAGTTGAGTGAATGGATCGGGACTCCTAAAAATGAAATGCAGAAAGAGTTTTGATCTCTGATGGAGGAATGACAAGATCGACTCTAACAGAATCATCACTTTTACTTGTGTGTACAACATTGTCACCTCCAAGTTTGTACGAACCTTAGGTTGATAAGTAAAGCTAGTAGCCCAGGAGTTTTAGCATCCTTGTTGCAATACTAGCGCTCATCAGGATCATTGGACAATAGTGAAGCGGGTTTTCAGGTATTTGTGTGGTACTAGTGATTATGGTCTATGCTACCAAGGAAGACCAAGATTGGATAGAGTTTTGGACATCCTTGACTTTGTTGATGTAGACAAGGCTAGATATCTGGATCAAAGAATATCTATGATAGGGTATTTGGTTAACCTATTTGAAGGTGTAGTTAGTTGGATGAGCAAGAGATAGTCTATAGTGGCACTTTCAACTGCAGAGGCAGAATACATGGCAACCACTCATGAAAGCAAGGAAGTAGTTTGGTTGTAGAGATTGTGTTCAAGTATGGGGTCAGTACAACACGCTATAAGGATAGATTGTGATAGCCAAAGTGAAATTTTCATGGCAAAGAACCCTACTTATCATTCAAATAAGAAGCACATTGATGTTCAATATCACTTTGTGAGGGATATGGTTAAGGACAAAAAGGTGTTGCTGGTAAAGGTGGAAACTTTGAAGAATGTTGCAAATGCATTGACAAAGTATGGAGCACTAAGAAGTTTCATTGGTGTAGAGAAATGATGGGCATTGCAAGGTTGGGCCAATGACTAATCTCTCTTGTGACCCCCTATGTGGAAAGAAAACAACATGTGGGAGAATGTTGGTTGTGTGTTATATTATTTTAGACCCTATATTAGGTGGGAAATATTTCCTATGGTTTTATGCATGTGTTTTGCACATGGCTTTGGGCATGATGGTTTTTTTCCCATGGTATCTTGTAGATCTGGTCATGGGAACTAAGGGTTAATGGATTGGGGCTTATGAATGCTTCAACATGCATATATATGTGTTGTAACATTGAAAATAATATAATGAAAAATTGATCTGGTAGTCCCGATCCTCTCATCAAGGGGAAAATCTCTTTTTATTTGTTTTATGTTTCTCGCCATTGTGTATTTTCTATTTTTAAGAATGCATTTGCAAGTAATTTCTGTACAGGGTTAAAACCTACAAAACAGACACAAAAAACCACCTTGTGAATCCCCCAAACAGAGGAGGTTGGAGCCTCCCCCCATTCATGGCCCCCCATTGTGCTCAATGCAACATATAACATTTGTAGTTAGTCTTGCAAATAATATAACACATGGCCAACATGTAATACCTTGATGATAGATTGCTTTCCTTCTTTTTTTGCTTGATAGGCATCTAATTATATGACTGTAATCTCAGAAATACCAAGTCTGCCAATTCTAATATCCTTTCACTGTGATGTTGATCTACTTGTTGTTTTAGCCTATTTTGTGCTATAACCAAGTTGTCTTTTAATGGTTTGAGAGCCTCTTGTTATTGTTATATGTGGTGTTGTACTACTTGAACCTTTATATTCCATTTCAAGGGTGATGTGATGGATGGAGGATGATATCCATAAAGTGCCATAAATGGTAACATTTTTTATGAAGTGTGGAAGGATGTGTTGTACCCCATTTTTCTAAGGGAAACCATTTGAGCCATTGTGTTGGTTTATCATATACAGAGAAATTTAGACGGCCCTCTAAACATTTATTAAAAATCTTAGTTTACCCATTAGATTGAGGATGATAAGATGAGATGTGAGCCAATTGAGTACCCAAACAAGAAAATGATCTAGTCTACAAATTTCTTGTGAAGGTTGGATCTCTATCACTTACAATAATCTCTAGTGTTCCATGTAGATTTTGGACTATTTCGATGAATTATTTTGCCATTATACTAGCTTTAAAAAAATGATAAAGAGAGTATGAATGGGCATACTTTGTCATTTGATCTCTCACTACCATAACAACATTCTTTTCTTTAGATTTGGGTAAACTTGTACTAAAATCCACTGAAAAGTCTTCCCAACATTGGCTTGGTATGACTAATGGATGAAGGAGCCCTAGGATTTTTATTTTCTCTGCCTTATGTTGTTAGAAAATCACATATTCATCCAAAAAAATGTGCACATATGCTTCAATACCATTCCCCAAAAAAAATCCTTTATTGATCCTACAATATGTCTTCAAGAACCTTGGATGTCCTCCTACAAGAGAAGTGTGCAATTCAAAAAGGTCCTTTTGTTTGAGTTGAGAATTATTACATAAGTATAAGCAATCTTCATACTACAACAAATCATTCTTCCATATAATTTTTTCTATTATGTTGGCATCCTTATGTGGTTGCTAAATGATTTTGCATACATTTTTTATCTTGTTTCCATTTTATCCTTGCTCCTTCCACCTGGTTAGATTATGGAATGGAGATAGTACATAGTAATTTTTTTGTGTCTTCCTCCTTCCTTAAGAGTGCATCTGCCACACTATTATGTTTTCCCTTTCATAGATAATTTCAAAGTCATAACCCAACATATTTGGAACCTAATTTTGTTTCTCTTCTAAATATAGTATTTCTTCCATGAAGTACTTCAAACTATCATGATATATTTTTTACTTTCAAGTGTCTTCCCTTTAGATATGAATTCCATTTCTTAACTGCTTGTGATCTAGCCAACATTTAAATTTCATAAATGGGTCTAAGTAAGTGTATCCCTCCTTATCTAGTGTATTAAAGGAACCATATCACAGAGCCTTGATTTTCTTACCAAGACCTTGTAGCCTCTCCTTGTTCAATTGTAACTGTCTCCCTCCTTATCTAGTGTCTGAAAGGGACCATATCAAAAACCATTGTTTTTCTTATCAAGACCATATAGCCTCTCCTTGTTCAAATTTAACCATAATCTATCTCCCACCTTAAAATCCTTCTTTTTTCTATTTTGATGATGCATTTCCTTGTATTTTTCTTTTGACTTGTGTATAATCTCCTAATCTTATATATGGATTTCCTAATCTTCTCAACAAATTTTCTTCCCTCAAGGAATCCCTAGTGATATTATCCCTCACACCTCGTTGTCCATATGAAATATCCAAAGGTGAATGTGGAAAATATCCAAAAGAAATTGAAATTGGGACTTAAGAGTAGAATCATGGACTATTGTTTTGTAAGAGTGTTGTATAACCATATTTTCATTCCAAGTCTTGGCATGGTTTTGATTGTAACCCCTAAAAATATGCACCAAAGTCCCATTTACTACTTTTGTTTTCCCATTTTTTTGGATGGAATTCTATAGACCTATTCAACTTCATGTCCATATTCTCCCATAATGTATTCCAAAATCTAGGGAGAAATTTCATGTCCCTATCTAAAACGATGCTCCTTGGTATCCCAAAGTGTACCAAAACTTGTCTAAAGAATAATTTCATTGGTTCTTTCTCACTAATGGTCTTTTTACGGGGAATTAGAACACACATATTCTTGAACCTATCACCTACTAGAAATAGGTAGTCATGTCTTTTCTTGGTTGTTAGTAAGCCTCCCTTAAATTACGTGAAAATTCTTTCCCAAGGATCAATGGGTATAGGAAAGGGATGGTATATACCCTATTTCTTTTCACTATGTTTTTTGGTACATCGAAGTATGCATACTCTTATGAACATAGCTACCTCTTCTTGCTTGTTGGGAAAATACACATACCTATGCAAGTTGGCCACTCTCTTCCCTACACCAAAGTGCCCTACAACCTTGGAGGTATGAATCCCTTTGATCAGCTGCAGTCACTCATCTTTAGGAACACATAACTTATATAACCTATGGAGTATCCCATCTTAGAGATGGTAGTCAATTTTGATGTCACCATATTGCACATGACTTTGGCTCTATAACTGCTAAAACATGACCTTAAAGTCCTCATCCTCATTTTATGCATCATGGGTGAAAAGCTTCATGTGCATAAGAGTTCCCAAAGCTATGGTCTTTGATGTGGATGGCTCTAAAATCATGCCAACCAACTTGTTTGTGCTTCCCTTCTTGTCATTTATCCCTAAATGAAATTATGGTAAAAACCCCATGCATTAGTGTCTAATCAATTTAACGTCTTAAATTTATCTACATAAATTATCAATCCAGATATCGTAAACTGATGAAGTGTGGTGCACCATATGTGCTTAGTTAACCTTTTTCTTACTTCGTTGTTTTATAGATTTTATTTTGTTTTGGGGTTTTTTGTTTTTGTTTGATCTTCCTAAAGTGTCTAATGCGAATGGAAATCCCTATTCTAAGGTCTTAAGAATACTTTTAAAGGTCAAGTATGGATGTAGATTTTAAGACAAGGTTTATGTCCCTAATGGTAACTTCCAAAACTTAGCACTTCAAAAGATCTCAAAACATGTTATTGATGGAATTAGTACTTAAACAAAAGTGTGAAAATGCAGCTACTTCAATCAAACAAAAGACAAAATATTGATCATGAAATCACTGTCTCTGCTGCTTGCCTAAATACAGAAATAACAGTTAAGCTATTGCACTCAAACAAATCAAAAACTGCAAACTAATAAAAGTAAAATCAAATTACATCATTCATAGTTCGATTCCTCGCCAGGTAGTCTAAGCTATGGCTTTTGGAGATAATTGTCAATGATATGAGCAAGTTGATATCTAATTGCAGGAAAGTAAAACTAAAATCAAATCACATCATTCATAGTTCGATTCCTCGCCAGGTAGTCTAAGCTATGGCTTTCGGAGATAATCGTCAATGATATGAGAAAGTTGATATCTAAACTAACTAAGAAAGCAAATGGATAAGACTGAAATTGAAAAGCTAAAAAAAAACAAAGTCAGCAGAGAGGCAAATCTCATGTCACTATTTGATGCAAAAACATGTAAAGAAAAACTAATCTACAATCAACCGGTTGAACACCACTTACATGAATTAAAATTGCATGAATGGAAAATCTAATCTATCAAACTTGAAAGCAATCAAATGAAATAATGAAATCAAAGCAAAATTACAAAATGAAATCTACTCTACCTTACATTCTAATATGCTCCTTGATATCTACTTCACATCTCCTTCCATGTTGAGAACATCAAATCTCTATTCAAATTCTTCAAAATTACAAAATACAACAAAGCTTTCAAAAGCCATCAAGGAAGAACTAGAAACTCACAACCTAAGCTCTAACCTAACAAGCCAACAAATGAAGGAGAGAGATCTCCTATTTATACAAAAAGATGAGAAGCCATCTCATTAATGAGAGTCCATGAATCTCTCCCTCTACCTCTAGAGTCCTAATCAAAATAGGAACTGATAAGACACATGTCTTCTTATAGTTTCAATACAATTAGGAGATGTGACACATATCTTCATGATCCCACGATTCTTTCCACTCAAATTCGAATTTGACTTTAGAGTGCCATGTAAGGATCTTCTAGAAGTCTCCTTTTGACCTCACATGTCAACAATATCAACCCACTTGTTAGGTATAAGCATATGCACATTATTTTCTAATTTTTAACCACAAATTCACTTAAAAAGGCTAAGAATTAATAAAGTTTGGAAAAACATAAATGTCGCCCAATGATAATGAAAGTGGGATGAATGTAGTAACATAGTAGTGAAATGGAGGTGATATAATGGACATAATAGTGAAAGTGTAATGCAAATGAATGACATTTTCAAGACCCAACAACTAGTAATGCTTGGTTTTCTATAGCTTACTATGGGCCCATAGGTACTATAGTGGCTGGTGATATGTGTGGATTACTTATCCTTTCCCATCAAATAGTGTCTCCACTTCTTTATAGTTTTCACCAGGGCATATAACTGCTAGTCTTAGCTAGGGTAGTTGAGAACCGCCCCATGAAATACTTCATGATTGTACCTTACATGTCTTCCTCCCTACATCAAGATCACTCCCATAACATACCCACTCACATCTGTCTCCACTTTGAAGGGTTGATGAAAAATTGGTAATGCAAAACTAGTGATTGACTCATATTCTTCTTTAACTACTCAAAGGTCCTCTATTGACCCTCTCTCTAATGGTAACTCTCATCCCTCATTATTATGTCATGAAGTGATGTTGCTATTACTAAAAATGAGGCAATGAATTTCCTCAAGTACAATGCTGCCTAAAAAAAAAATCTTGATATGAGAAACATTGGTAGGAATTGTCCACTTCATGACTGTCCCCATCTTGGTAGGATCTATCTCTACCTCTCCCCTAACTATCACATAATTTAGATACACAAAATATTTTTGTGCAAACTCACACTTCTTGATATTTTCTAGAAGCTAGTGCTTCTTTAATGTCTCTATCACCTACATCAAATGTGAGATGTGCTTGTCAAAGGTAGCATTGTACACCAATATATCATTGAAATAAACAATAACAAATGAATCTATAAAAGGGAACAATATATCCTTCATTAACGTCATAAATGTAGTTGGTGCATTACATATATTGAACAATGGAACCAATCATACAAACCTTGTCTTATTTTGAAGTCTGCCTATAAGGTCTTCTCTTACCCGACTTAAACCTTGTGATACCTTGAGTTTTAGTCGAGATTGGTGAAGTATTTGGATTCCTACACTAGTTCCAATAGATCATCTATCCTAGGTATCAAGTCTATATTATTAAGCATAATTTTTTTTAATGCCCTGTAATCAATGCACATCCACCAAGTCCCATCCTACTTGGGCACAATTATAATGAGTGACCTACATGGTGAGGAAATTGGGCGAATAACACCATATTCCAATATTTGCAATTTATTCTTCACCTCATTTTCCCCTATAATGGACTACCTATACAACCCAATTTTTACAAATGGAGTCTCTGACAATAGTTGGATCTTGTGCACCACTTCCCTCTTGGACAATAGCCCTTTAGGTTCATGGAACACACCCTAGTATGCCTGTATAAAATCTTCCAATTGTTTTTTTTTGTTCCATAGCAAGTTAGCACACCCCTCTAGGGATTACTTAGCTCTCATGGACTCTTATTGTTGGCTTGAGGGGGCTTGGACCTAGGATCGAAGTTACCTGCACTAACCAACAAAACCCTACACTATCGACCCTTTCAACAACAACCCACATAGCATAGGCTGCAGTCTCACCCGAGGTAGTATTGGGGGATGTTAGAACCCGGTTTCTGCATCCATAGGACTATGTGATGTGTTTCTTCCAAACTTAGGGATTTATCTTGACCTTCACGAAACCTAACCCTTGAAGCCTGAAATTTGCAATAATTAATAGTTAGCAGATTTATGTCCTTCGCCGATTGTGATAAACATGCATAATATCATATAAATAAATAGATCTATGTTTTCCCAAATATATTAAGTACTTTTCCTAATTAAATGCATTCAACAGATCATAAATATAGTAATTCAGATATAAAACAATAATACACATATGGGTAGATATTTTGCCAAAATAAGCCTTTTATTATGCTTCAAATCTTCAAATACAACTTCTTCCAACCTTGCGCACACAACTACAAGGGCCCACAACTGCGAAGGTCTCTGTGCACACAGATGTAGGAGCCTTCCCCTTCGCCCAAGTACAAAATAGATAAAATCAGACCCAAATCATGATCTTTTCTTACTTATCTATCTTATGAATCTTCTATGAATTCCTTTTATATTATTTTTCATTACAATACCATGGTCTACGAACCATGGGTGGGTCTCAAAAAAACTTGACTCTAAAAAACTAAGGAGCTTTGACCTTCCTAAAGCCCCTTTGACTACTATTGACCCGCGCTACTCATGCTTTGCTCAAAATGCAGAGACTTTACAATAATTTAACAAAAATTAACAAAATTTGACCCAGGGGACCCTGTCCCAACATATCCCTGACAAAAAGTCATGACTCGTTTCGAGTCACTCTGCTGGTGTTGCCTCCACCTTTGCTTGTAGGCCACTGAATTCTATCTTCAACACTTAAAGATTTTTTATTCCTTATGCAGAGGCCTGGAAAAATTCTTCAACCAATTTCTTTTTTGTTGGACCTTTGAGTATAAGGCCCATGGTTATCTGTGTCTGTTGAAGAGATTTTAACTTGCTCTAAACGGTCTATGATAATTGGCCTACCTCGTCGGCTCGTGGCTATGTCCTTGAGAAAATGATAGAGTCTTTTTGACGCAGGTCATCAATCTGGGTTCGTATATATTTCCCTTCTTGAATTTTGGTGAACCTTTACATAGGGGCTAAGGTCCACACTATTGCCCTTATCTCATCAAACTGTATTTGCTTTTTGCGGATGTCAACTTTGATCATCTACAAGTGTGGATCCTTTGATAATGAGTTCCACATCTCCATTGTTTGCTCAAACAATTGGATGTAGTGCTTGACTGCATAGGTTAGATTGGTCATATATGCTTTAATAGTAGCCTTGTGCTACTCGCTGACTTTCAAAGCAGTGGTTGGCTACAACTTCAGTTGAAGCTCTGAAATCTAAAACTGGAGCTCAAACAATACCTTTCCAATTTCCTCCTTGGATGCCTTCATTGCAGCAACTAATTTGTGAATTTTCTCTACTTAGGCCACCTCTGCTAAGATTTGGAGCTCAGGGAGCTCACTGCACACTTAGATAAGGGCTGCCTACGTAGCCTTTTTCTTTTGCACTACCTTCTCTGTCATAGAAGCCTTTTCCTTCTAGGCTTCTTTCTCTTTCTTAGAAGCCTTCTATGCTTCTTTCTTCTTGTCTTTCATGGCCTCTATTGCAACTGATGTTTTCCCCATTTCTACTTCTATGGCCTTATTTGTTCCTACAGCTTTGCCAAATAGGGTGAACTAATCGCTTGGTCATTTTTTGATGAACTCCATAAAATCGTCCTCCACGATTAAATACAACAACTTGTTCCATGCTCCTATGACATCCTTCTTCGTGCGTATGGATAGATCATGAAAATATTCTTTCAATTCTACTATGCTTTTGTACTGTGCATGTAGACTAGGTGACAACCATGGTTATTGGTTGATCACCATACGTAACTCTAACTCAAAAAATCCCGAGAAGATCTTTGTTTCAATGATACAATTAGGATCCTTTATATCCCAAAATAAGGTGAATTTTGCAACCTCACACAAGTCTAGATCTGGCGTTGGGAATTGGCTATCCTCAAGCATCCTCCAGGCTATAAACATGATCAATAGCTATAACCATGCATAGTGGAATGCCTTCCCATCCTCTCGGGCTTTGCGGCAATCCTTTAGGAATTCGTGGTAGAGGTACTTTTCCCAATTGAATTGGACCCCATGGTTGCACTGCATAACTAAAGATACCATTGGTGCTGACACTTCATTGTCACGACACTTCCGCATTATTTTTCCTACCAAAATCTGTGCAACAAACTGCATAGCTCCATCTGATATGGAGCTAATGGCGTAGCCCCATGACTTCTTCACCAACCCAAAGTCGCTCTTCATCTAGTCTGCGAGCTTCTTTTACTGTGACTTCCCCACAAAAGCATCTACAGGGTTTCTGACCTGATAAGGTAGTGCGGTGATTCTATGGACCAACATCTCGTCAATTGGAATGGGAACTCCCAGCCAAAGACACCCATCATGAACCAACACTAACATTTGATGCACACATATTGTATTAACTATTCTGTGGCTAAAATGTGGAACATATAGCATGTTGAGCAACCTTGCATGCTCAATCCTGACCACCCACTTCACTAGCTTAAGCCTTGTGACTTTCACTTCCTTGTAGTAGACTAATTTCAAGAATTTGTTGGGTTTTAACTACAGAAACTTCACATGATTGCCCAAATCCCATTCCTCCATCTTCATAAATGGTACCTGGGTCAACAAGTCCCTGTCAATAGGTACATACTTAAGTAGCAATGGTGTGAATACCTTGTATTTAAATTAGTCAGGGTCCTTAGTGACCTTGGTAGTGGATTTTATAAGGGTTACATAAGGTGGTAACCGAATAATTGAATCTACTTCCTCTACACTAATATCTTCAAGCCCCATAGTCAATTTTTCTTCATCCAGGTCCAGGGGTTTTGTCAGTTACTTATTCTTATACATACGACGCTTCTGCCTAATACCAGTGGGATTTTTGTGGGACGATTTACGAACTAGCACTTGTTGTGGTTTCTTTTGCTTCTTCTCTCCTGTTGTAGAGGCAGTAGGTTTTGGCCTCAGTGACATAGGCGCTATGGTAGGGACTGGCAGTGTTGCAATCATATTTTAATCCTCTCCCATAATATTTTCTTCTTCCACTTGGACAAGTGTGCCTCAAATGCAAGTCCCATTTGTGAAAAATCTTCTATCTCTTACTAATCTTGTCTAGACAGGCAACAATCATCTCTACTCAAAATCTCAAGGAAATCTCTCTGGAATAAAAGTGTTCGAATGTAGAGTGGGATGTTGTATTTATAGCCCTTTTTGAATTCAAATTCATCATTTCTGTTGGCTTATAGGGGCTGGACCCAGGTTCAGAAGAGTTATTTAGCCCAACAAATCCCACCACTATCAGCCCTTTCGGCAACATCCCATGGAGCATGGACTGAGGTCTCACTCGAGGTAGTAGAGGAGGGTGCTGGAACTAGGTTTCTGCACCCTTGGGATGTCTTTAGGTGGTTTGGAGGTTTCACGCATCATTCTGTGGTTTCGCGCCACTTTGTTTCACATAGATCTAGTCCCAGAATACTCCTTAATACTTATTAATGTGTTGTTTATAGATTCAATCTACTTTTTATGGTCTTTAAGCAAACATTTATCATAATTAACCAATTTGCACACTTAGAATATATATAGATTCACATATTTTGATAACATGAGCATACGCATAGATAAAACAATTATATTAACCATAAATTAGCCAGATCCGCGATAATTTAGATTTAACACAAAATTTCATAATCAACTTATCTTTATTCAATTTCTTCACCAATACATCCAGATCCGTCTTGCGTACTGAGTTGCAGGGGTTTAGCACACATCTATGAACTCTTCCAGGCCTCTGCACACATAGCTTCAGAGCCACTATCTACTACCCAATACCCTCGACTCAGACTTACAGATGCTCCAATACTTTTCTTCTCAAAAACCCATTACATATTAGATCCAATATTACATACCAAAAATCTAGCTCCTCCTAACCATAGAGCCTCGCTCTATTTATACATTTCCATGCTCTGTGGACCATGGACAAGCTAACCCAACTTACAATCCTTTACATCATCTTTTGGGTGGACAACCCTTTGAATTGACCTATTATAATTCGTGCTCCACGCATTCCGCAGAGTCTTTACCCTATCTCTACCCAAAATTTCGGGCTTTGTGCCCCATGACCATTATGTGGGGCTTTTGCTACCCAATAGTCCCCCAACACAATCATCGTGACTTGTCTTGAGTCACTCAGATGGTGTAGGAATCTTCGTGTGGAGGTCAGTCAACAACTTCTGCATGTCGCGAGTGCCTTCAACAAATTCTGTTGTGAGCCTCTTACTTATTCCAAGTGAGCAGCTGATGAATGCCTATCACTTGTATTTGCTTTATCACATATTGACGGCATATGCGCTAACTTGCCTTCAATAGTTGTAGATATGCTAAACGCTTCATCGAGCCAGGACTGGATGCGTTCTTTAAGTACTGCCTCCTGGTGCCCCGCCGCATCAACTTGGGCCTTAAGAGCCTGGGCCTCCTTCATTTTGGCCAACCGCTGTGTGATAGCAACTATCTATGCAGCCCCTCGAGTAGTGTCATAGGTCTGCTGTAACTCGCATGCCTTGCTTTCCTCTTGTTGTATGGTTGGGTCCTCCTGAATGGATGTGAGCATAATGAGAGACTAATCTAGTAGTCCCAATCCAGCTTGAATTTCGCCACGGCGCCATTCTCGTTTTGCCGGAGGTGTGGGTGGTTGTGCCTTGAGGCAAAGCTCTGCAATTTGTAAGGTTAGTTCCCCCTGGGCTCTTACAGCCTCCTATTGGGCTATACGAAATTTTGATTCCATGTGCTAAATCTTGGTAGCTGTTGGGAGGTCTCCGGGGATAGCTAGCTCTAGTACCGTGCTACACGCCTTCGTCATAGCTTGTTCTACTTCATGGTAGCATGCGACCAAGTCATCATGCTGGAGAGTGACCTAATCTAATTTTTCCTTCTACTCTGTCAAGGTGTGGAAGGCGTGACCTTCCCTGGCACGAATCTCATTAGTTACCCCCTCTTGCAGTTGGTATAGTATTTTCCTGGACAGGGCTGCCATATTTAATCCCCAACTACATTCTTCACATGCAGCTTCGGCTAGGATAGTGCTTGTTGGTAATGGTAGGGTGTTTGGTGTGTTTGTGTGTACCATCTGCTCGGCGGTGGCTGTATCTTCTACTAGTTCTAGGGTGACCCTGCCTGGGGGTAACACCTGTAATGCCTGCAACTATGCTCAGATCTCCCCCAACATAGTTGTCTACTCGGTGATTAGTTTAGTCAACGCACTAGTGGGAACATTGCTTGTTGGTTGGCTATTGTCAATAATTTCTTTTTACAAAGCCTTCATTGTTTTGGACTTTTTTCTTGTGGCCGGTGATTCCTTACTACGCCACTGCTTGAGGTGGTCCTGCATCTCTGTTTCCTATTGCGGGTCTTGTTCCAAGTCCATTTCTTGATTTGCCTGGTTCTCTTATGCTGTCGGGCTCTTGGTAGCCTCCTACTGTGAAGCAGACTGTTGTTCTTGACGTGTCTTTTCTGCCAATTGAGTGAGTTGTTGCTGGTGTTCCTTCTTCTACTATTGGGCTACCATCCTGTCGAGAATGACCTTGTCTGGGGCATGCCATTCTAGAGGCCATGCTGCTAATACCGCGTAAATTGCATCATTTGTTGCAATGAACAGAAGTGTGACCCATGATCGCTTTGGGTCCTTTCGCGCCTGGATATACAAGTGATGCATGTCTGCTTTGAACTCACCTGTGCTTTGGAAATTATTGTAGATCATGGGAGACATTCATGGTCTTCAAGCAATATGTGTTTGTATATTCCCTTCCATGGAGGTCCAAAAAGCCTGAATTTCATAAACACTTGTTGCAACCTTTGTAGCCCAGAGCGAAATATACTGCACTGCTTCGGGTAGGCTATCTTCAGTGCTAGGAAACTAGCTCTCATGTGGTAGTTTTATTGTAATCAGAAGTATTGATAAGAGCAACCATGCATAATGAAATGTCTTACCTTTGTCTTGTGCTTCTTGATAGTTGGTCAGAAATTCGTCGCATAAAAATTGTGCCCAATTGAACTGAGCCCCTTCGGTGCACTGTCCCGCCAGCACAATGATAGGAGATGACACCTCATCTGCACTACACTTCCTCATGAGTGTACCAGCTAGCAGCTAAGTGGTGGCTTTTATCACATGGTCATTGATGCTTGTGATGGCATACCCATGCTTTCCTTTTTCTAGATGGTATTTTGCCTTCATTGTTTCGGCGAGGCCTACATCACTACTTGTTCTGGCTATGTCTATGGGGTCATTCCCTTTAAGTGGCAGGTGCATAATTTGGTGGATTAAGTCGGATGTGATTGGGATCAGCTCTTCCAAACAGAGATGTCCATCATGTATGAGACAGGGCAGCTGTTAGATCACAAATATGGTGATGGTCCTGTAGTGATAGTGACGTATCCACTTGAGATTAAGTAGTCCCGCCTTCTCCACACCTAGTAACCACTTCTATGGAAATAGCTTGTCTTCGACCAATTCAGGGAACTTATCATTGTCTGCAAGGTCCCAATCTTCGAACTTGATGCTTGGAACGGGCCCCATCGGTAACCCTTCGAACCTTATTTCATCCGGAAGAAGCAGGATTTGGAACATAGCCTTTGCAGTGTCCACGTCCTTTGGTATAATGGTCATCCCAGTCTAGGGAGAAATATATGAAGGTAGTGACGAAAGCTGGAATGTAGCATCTTCTTCCTTAGCCTGTGCATCGATCTGCTCAATCAGGGCTTGCAGATCATCATCATCCTCAGCGTGTTCGGTGGTGACTACCTTGCCTTTATCAACTGTCGACCATTTGTTGAATCTTGGTGAGGCCCAAACTATTCCTACCATCTGCTTGTTCTTCCTAGGTCATGGTGTGTGTGGAGACTTTGGAACTTTGGGAACCTGAGTCACGTCCTCAGGCTCTTCTTGATTTAATTGTAGTTCCTCCGTGAACCGTGCTCGGGTTCTGGCCATGGTACTCATCGGGTGCCTAGTAGCCGAGTACTCGCTGCTCTTCGCAAGTTCAAAGGGCCAATATTCCAGTGCCATCCACATATTATGAGATTTGAAAAAATCCCTTCCCTCCTTTTCCAGTTTGTTAGTGGCATCTAGTCAATAGATCTTTGTGTATCTAGTCCAAAACTCTCATCTTAATGTCCTGCCTCCTACTCCTCTCTGATGTAACCTGACTTTCTTGTCATGAATAATGTTTGTAATGGTCATCTTCGACTTTTCCCCATGGTAGCGCAATCCTTTGGGTGCCACTGTGATCTTGTGGACTGGATGACTTGGTAGAGAATCTTTTTGTTGTGCTGGCTACTCGCAGACTTGTTTATAGTCCCCTACCTTCTTTCAACTACTTGGGGCACTGAGACTGTAGTTTCTACCACTAGTCAGGTGTTCACATCTCTCGAGTGTCTGGATAGCTGGTCTGTCGGTAGGCACCTTTATGGGGGGTGTGCTCCTCTGTAAGTGCGGGCACAGCCATGATAGCAGGGTCACATCTTGTTCCTGTGCTGTTGGATACCCGACTTGGCCTAATTTTTTTTTGTGCAGACTAGCGGAGTTTTCATGGGTGCCTCGACATGCTAGTCTACTGAATCTGTCCCTTCTTAGTGCACTTTGCTTCCTTGGTCGTACCCATAGTTTATTGATGTTGTGGGGCCTATGAATACGCTGTCTTTTTTGGGCTCCCTTCTATCGTCTATTATAGGCCCATCGAGTTCGTCGTATCCCCAACTTCCTTGATTCCATACTGACATTGGCCCCAACTACTAGCGAATTAGTTTGCTGTGGTGGCTTTGGGCTACTAATTCTACGCTGGTTGGGTGTCTACACCTCATACACCTGCAGCCTATGCTGGGGAGGGATGCTTACCTCGTTTCGCTCTCCCATCAATGCGTGCACATTCCTCTGACATCCACGCCATTTCCTTCGCATCCTTGGAACTGCACCCTTTCCTGAAGCAATGGTTGTGTGTGGTGTCTCCATGGATACTTTCGGTGGGTTTTTCCTCCCCTTCACCGATTCATACTGATCAACTGGCTACTCCTTTGCCCCTATTGTCATCGTCCTATTACAATTTAGTGTGGTACTTCATGCAGTTAGTTCTACCATCATTCAATTTCTTCATCTGAGTCTGATGTGCAAGAACTATACCATCCCATGAGAGTTGACTGTCCACTATTGGATTTACCCTGTCCCGATCTTTCATTGTAATCTGGTAGATACAGTCCAATTCACCATCACTGTCTTCATCATGCACTAGCTCTGTATATCATGCCCCTTCAACTGGATCCAACAAAACCACTACGTGGAGAGATTTCTTTTCGAATATCATTTTTCATTTCTTGAGGTTGATGACTTCATTCATATCTATTGCCCAATCTATCCCTAACAATGTAGGATATGGGTTACTATCATCCACAATTTCTATGACCTCAAAATAGATTTGTGTGCTAGCACCATCGATGTCTACTATAACCCCATGTATTCTTCCCATGGGTAGGATCTTTTTTTGGTTAGCCATCCATAACTAGATCGAGGACCATTATAGTGTGGGCCTGCCCATGTGCTCCCAAGTCTATTTTGGTAGGACATTTACGTCTGACCCCAAATCCAAAACGACATGGTCCATCTCATAGTCTCCAATCTGGATAGCCAATCGCATTTCTTTCTCAATACGTAAAGCATGTTTGCCTAACTTCTAGACCATTCACGGTTTGTTTGCTCCTGCGCAGCAAGTTATCAATTCTTGTAGTCCCTTCACCACTTTAGCATCCCTGAGTAACTTCATGCATGTTTCCAAGAAAATGGTTAGCATAGAAGTATCCTTCTCAAGTCCAAATTGATCCTTATTACCTGAAGTAGAAGCTTTCATGAAGTTCTTCTTAGCTTCCATAAAAGTTTCCTTCGCACATTCCAAGTCAAATTCTGGTTGTTTCAAGGGGGGCTTACAGACCCATGTATTCGCCTCTCGCTATTTCCCCTTATCTTCCCCTGTAGGTGCCACTTATGAGCATCATATTTACATTAGGATCTTCCACGCATGGTTTAGCCTTCATCATTTGGACGTTTTGAGTAGGGTTCACCAGAAGTACCCCCTTTTCCTGCATATGAGCAATCAGCATGGGGCAATCGACTGCTTCGTGATCAAATTGGTAACAGCAATGGCAACGGGCTTTGTTCGGGTTCGTGCAATCATGAGCATAATGCCCCAATCCTCCACAATTATAGCAAATTTATTGTCCTCGTCCCCATCCAGGTCCCATTCCCCCACGACCCCATTCGCGTCCTTGGTATCCTCCTCACGTGAGTGGTGCGGCGGGATCCTACCTGCGCACCTCCATTTGCATCCTATAAGTAGGTGTTTGATCCATCAACATCTCATAACTGTGGAAATTTATTTCATCGTGGCCCACCATCCTATAGAAGTTACAAAATAATTGTTTGGGGGGGGTTGTCTTAGGTTCGGCAATAGGTGACAATTGTTCATGGCATGCTTTCCTCCTACCTAATAGATTACGCACCAGAGTGCAAGTGCCATGCTTGGCCCAACTTGTACCTTTGGTCGCAATAGTATTGGTCCCCCTCCTGCCATATAGTTCACAAAGATCGAACAGTAGTCCTTATCATGGCCCTGGCCCTTACATTTGATACACCACACCTCTTCCCATACTTCTATCTGAGGCATCTGCCCTTGTTTCAAACTTCACATTTCTAGACATAGGTTTTGTATTTGCGCTTGGATTTGTTGTACTCCCAACCCTAGATCCTGTATTGGGGTTTTGTGCAACCTCATTGCTGTCTCCAATGCTTCAGCTTGGGTTGAGATATTTTGTTGTGACAGAGCCATCCTCATATATGGTGTCAATAATGTGACAAATCAAGCACAGTGTTGTGCATCTAACAATGTCATGTTTGCCTTGTGGATGGTGCTTTTCAATATCTGATCCAGATCCCAGGGGGTTTCACCAGGAAACATTATGATTTCCTTGAACCCAATAACTGACTGTGCTTCTAACCTTGGTTACCCAAATTCTTTGTTTAGTGCCTCCTGGATCACTGTTATTCCCTCATTTGGATGATCGCTTGAGTATTTCATGTACCAGGTCAATGCACGGTCCTACAACATTCTAAATAAGGTAGCCTTCTTGATGTTATCAGCTTTGATGCCTTGAGCATCCCATACAGATTTTATCACAAACCAGAACTCGCCTGGTTCCTCATTTCCTACACCATTAAATATCGACAGTTGGACTGTGCTCGCCATCCCAACTTTTGGTGGTGGAGGAGGTGGGGGTGGTGTTGGTGTGGATGGGTTTGATGTAGGTGAAGTGGGGGGTGGTGTGGATGGAGGTGGTATCAGTGGGAAGCGCTTCGTAATCAACCAGAGTGCACTTCTCGGTGAGAACCTTGTAAGCTCCTCCTTGCTCTCTGGTGAGATAAAAATCAGAGGACTATTCTCTACCCCTCCCATCCCTCGGTAACCTCTTCTACTTTGTGTTACTCTAGACATTAATAGATGCGCATAATATATTTTTCACACAATAACATCTTAGTCCAAGTATTCAATGATTTGATATACTTACCCTGCGGTCCTTGGAGAAACCGCCTTTCTGCTTCACTATAACTCATAGTGGTGTCTATTGCGAACTCAGTGATAAATCCTCCTATTATCTGATCTAGCCAATGATCTATTGCACGTGTGATTTTATCTTCGGTGGCTTCTAGCTTGTGCACCAGTTCTGGAGTTCACACAATAGGTTGATCTAATCTGCACCTTCCCACATTGTCAGCTAACCTTGCGACCCACTCGTAAAGCTCTATTGGAAATTTTGCGAAGAAGACCTTGTGGATATCTGTGTATATACAACGGTCCAAACAATCTTCCTCTGATATCTATGGATTTCTGTTTTCCTAAACCGTGAACTTGTGGAGCTTTAGATCAAACCACTCTTCAAGCTCTTTCATTGTAGGGTTCCAGTGTTCCAACATTAGACACGCCTTAGGTATATCCCAGTCCTAGCAACAAAACCATTTGTTGGCTTATAAGGGCTTGACCCAAATTCGGAAGAGTTATTTAGCCCAACAAATCCCACAGGTACCGATCCTTTCGGCAACATCCTGCGGAGCACGGACTGAGGTCTCACCTAAGGTAGCAGGGGAGGGTGCTCGAACCAGGTTTCTGCACCCTTGGGATGTCTTGAGGTTGTCTGGATGTTTCACGCACCATTCCGTGGCTTCGCGCTACTCTGCTTCACACAGATCTAGTCCCAGAATACTCCTTAATACTTATTAATGCGTGTTTTATAGATTCAATCTACTTTTTATAGTCTTTAAGCAAACATTTATCAGAATTAACCAGTTCATGCACTTAGAATAGATACAAATTCACATATTTTCATAACATAAGCATACGCGCATAGATCAAACAGTTATATTAACCATACATTAGCCAAATATGTGATAATTTAGATTTAACACAGAATTTCAGAATCAACTTATCTTTATTCAATTTCTTCACCAATACATCCAAATCCGTCCTACGCACTCAGCTGCAGGGGTCTGTGCACATAGTTGTGGACTCTTTCAAGCCTCTGCGCACACAACTGTAGAGCCTCTATATACTACCCAATACCCTCGACTCGGACTTACAGACACTCCAAGACTTTTCTTCTCAAAAACCCATTACATATCAGATCCAAGATTACATACCGAAAAGCTAGCTCCTCCTAACCATAGATCCTCACTCTATTTATACATTTCCATGGTATGCGGACCATGGGCGGGCCGACTCAACTTACATTCCTTTACATCATCTATTGGGTGGACAACCCTTTGACTTGACCTATTATAATTCAAACTCTGCGCATTCCGTAGAGTCTTTACCCTATCTCTACCCAAAATTTTGGGCTTTATGCCCCATGACCATTACACAGGGCTTCTGCTACCCAATAGATTCTCTCTAGATCTCTCTCATTAATGCTTTTTTAGCAGCATATTTCCAAATATATGCTCCTTAAATGCTTTCCCCCAGCTCCCTTTAATGTAAAATTAGCCATCTACTCAACTACAGTGTTTTCAACGATCACTTTCTGGCCAGGATGCATGGGACCCACCTTGTTAGCACAACTCCTTCACCGTAGTTCCCATTTGCGCCTTTCTCCTAACCATCGCATAGCCTAACCTTTTTGCAAATTTTTCTTTGGGAATCGTAGTTTATAGTCCCGCAATGCCTTGTAACTGCCCGAAGTACTAAGATTGTCCTACATCCATAAAGTCATTGCGCAAGGGTGGGATCACCCCTATACAACTTCAACTGGCTCCCATTGATTCATTCTAGAAATAGCTCCCCATTTAGCTTCACAAGATGTACTACACCTCCATCCGTAATCTCCTTGATGATGTATGGTCCCAACCAATGCATCTAAAACTTTCTTGGAAGCTTAGTAAAATTTCTATCATACATCAACACTGAATTTCCATTTTTAAAGGTGCACTACTTAATGTGGTGATCATGCCATGCCTTTTCTCGAGCCTTCTACACATGTTGATGAAAGCATGCCAAGAAGCGATTTCTTCTAAATCAAGTATTTGCATGAAGTTTTCTTCCATTATATCCCAATCTGCCATCTCTGTGACTATAGAAATCCTAAAAATAGGCACTATGCACTCCATTGGCATCACCACTTCTTGTCCATAAACTAGTCAAAATGGTGTTTGTCCAGTCAACTTCTTACATGTAGTTCTATATTCCCAAAGAATAACTAGTATGGGCACATCCCAATCTTTCCTATTCACACTACAGATATTTGTCAAACAATTATCTAGGATCTTATTGAAAGCTTCAACTATTCCATTTGCTTGAGGATGGTGTGGCATGCTCTTCTGATGATACATCTGGAATTCTTCTAACAAAGCTCGTTCAGAAAATTCGAACCCCTATTGGTCAATAAAAACTTAGGATAGAAAAACCTAGATAGAATGTTTTCAAATATAAACTTCGTAGTTGTAGCTATGCTGCAATCCTTCATGAGTTGTGCCTCATCCAACCTGGTCAAGTATTCTGTCATCGTGATGATGTAGTGCACTCTTGTCTTCCTTCCTACTGGTGAATAGGTCCCACAAAATCTATTGCCCATTTGTTGAATGTTTGTAATGAGACTTGTGGGTTCAAAGGCAATTCATCCCTTCGTAATGGCTTCTTGGTCCTTTGACATACTTTGCATTCCCTACAATACTCCTTTGGAAATTTGTGTATAGTTGGCCACCACAACCCAGCTTGTAGGATCTTCTGCATAGTCTCTCTTCCAGCTTAATGTCCTCCAACAAATCCTCCATGTGCTTTGGTGAGGATGCTTTGTCTTTCATAATCCGGTATACACTTGTGCACAAATTCATCTAAGCCCATTTTATACAAGTGCCCTACAATTATGGATAAATCTGTGGCCCCGACCACCAATTCCTTCTTCTATAGCGTCGTATATACTTCAAGGGCTACACCTATAGAGAGGAATTGGATGATATCACAAAATATTCATCTGCAACATGCACAACAAAGAGTTGTGCATCAGGAAATCCTTCATTAAGACTTGTCAGTTCTTTGCGATTCTCAATCCACGAAAGGTGATTAGTTCCAACATTTAATCTCCCTGGCTTCACAATTACTTCGAAGTCAGTCTCTTGAAATAACAGTAACCATCTACAAATCACCCCCCAACACAGTCTTGTTAACTAGGTACTTCAAAGTTGAATGGTTTGTATACATTGAAGTGAACATCCAACAGATAATGCCTGAACTTCTAGAGTGCATATACCATCGCCAATCCTTCATGCTCCATGGTTGAATAATTCTTCACCACCTTGGACAAATTTCTACTCGCAAATGCAATTGGATGGTCGATATCCCCTATGCTTGGTTGGGTTAAAACTACTCCTAACGCTAAGTAGGACGTATCCACATGTACATGGAATTCTTTCTTCCAAACAGGGAATACTAGAATAGGTGTTGTAACCATATTTTCCTTCAAAACATCTAAGCTTTTTTGGAAATCATCATCCTAGCAAAATGTCTCATCTTTCTTCAATAATTTATCCATGGGCACAATAATCTGTGTATGCCTTAATAAAATTTCTATAGTATCTTGTATGGCCCAATGTTGCGGGCAACTATTTTACATTCCTTGGGGGCTCCAAATTGATAATAACTGCAATTTTAGCAGGGCCCACCATCAACCCTTGCTTACAAACAACGTGGCCCAAAAGTATCCGATATGCTATGCAAAATATACACTTCTTTAGATTTAGGGAGATATGATACTTCCTACAAGTATCCAACATTAGGCGAAGACTTGCAACATGTTTTTTAACTAAACCAAACACCATCCAATCATCAAAGTATAACTCCAAAAACTTGTGAATAAATTCCTTAAAGATTGTGATTACCACCCTAGAAAATATCACAGGGGCATTCTTAAGTCCAAAGGGCATAACTGTATACTGAAAAGAGCCCCATTTTGTGGTGAAGGTAGTCTTACTGTAATCTTCTGGTGTGATCTTCATATGGTGATATCCTAAGAATCCATCTGTACACGAGTAGGCTTCTTGACCACCAATGTTCTTCAAGACTTCATCTATGAACGACTGGATAATGTACACAAGCATCATTCAACTTCCTTAGATCTACATAGAACCTAATTTCACCCTTTTTCTTCTTCTCCTAAACCACCATAGGACTAACCCAGTCTAATTCTTCTACAAGCTCAATAATTCTTGCTTCGAGCATCTTATCCAGCTCTTCCCACACCTTTTCTTTGTATTTAGGATTCAATCAGTATGGGCATTGCTTTATTGGCTTCGTATCTTGCTTCAAATTGATCTTCATAACACACAGATCACCTACTATCCCCTTTAGATGAGAGAAATTTGTTAGGAACAAGTCCTGATATTCCCACAATAACTCCGTGACCTTGTCAACTATGTCCTCATCCCAGTAATCACCAATATTCATGAACTTCGACTGTGCTTGCAACCCAATGTTCACTTGCTTGGTCTTTAACAATTTTTAAATGTCAAGAACCTCTACCTTAGGTCCAATGACTTCGCATTGTCCCTCTGACTTAGGGATATTGATATTCTGAGGATCTTCCTCACCCTCTTTTGTGATAACAATTTTACACTCTAGGGCATGGTGCGGCTGCATACTCCAGTCATGTTGTACCCATGAGAAAGGTGTTACACATGTTCTGTATATCTCAACCTTGATTTTATGTAATTCTTCATCAATACATTTGAATCCGTCCTCAAAAATGAATGTTAGTAGAAAGCTTTCCTTCAGAACATCCCACTCCGCGGTTCCATGTCGCAACTCTGTTTCTAAATACCAATTTATCATAATAGTATCCAAGGTATGGAAGAATATATGTACCCATTCAGGCTGTGGCTCTTCTCGCCATGCCTTCTTCCAGGGGGGCAGATGCTCACGCGGACCATATTCCTTATATATTTTTTAGTAATGTGGGTATTTGCATAGCCAAATCGCAACTTCATCATCCTTTGATACTCCTTCCAATCTGCAAAGTTGTTCTTATGTGTACCCCACCATCTGGAAGGCATAGCTCTTAGCAAGATGTCCAATTCCTAGAATTGATGCTCCTCCGGTACATCCCTTTCAAATTTATTAAGAAAAAAATTTACATCTTCTAAGACATAATAATATGGTAAGTTGTGTACCTCAGTGGATATACACTAGAGTGATTTAGTAAGTCTGTTGCATTGTAGTGTTGATACTTCATGCAATATATTCTTCTAGTGCTTGAGTTTCTCATATGAATCCGAGTAGTAGGAGCTATCCTTTTCCCAAGTAATTATTCCATCTGTCATAGGATTGATCTAATCCTCATTCCACATAGTAAGCTTATATATTTGCTCAATATCATCCTCTTCATAGTAATCCTGGGGTGGTTTAGTATACCACACACCCTCTATTGGATCCAAAGGAACAATGACTCTTGGTTCCTTCATGTCAAACGTCATGCTATGCTTCTTCAGGTTGATGACCACATTCATGCCAAATGCCCAATCGATTCCAAGAAGTGCCAAGTAGGGATTACTCACATCCACTGTTTCAATCACCTCAAAATCAACTATAGTGCATGCTCCTTCAATGTCTATAGTTACTCAATGTAAGCTTCCCAGAGTAATAATCTTCTTTTTGTTCGCCATTCACAGTTGTATATGGGACCACTATAGTGCTGATTTTCTCATTCTTTCCCAGGTCTGTTTAGGCAAAACATTCACATCAGATTCCAAATCTAGGATCACCTAGTCCATTTCAAATTCTCTGATTTATGCAGTCAATCTCATCTTTTGACTAGTCCTTTTCTTACTTTTGTATACTTTATTCACTGCGCGTTATTCAAGCATCAACTTACCCTTGTCAGCGCAATTTTCTATTAACTCTTACAGTCCCTCCAACTCTTCTAGTCCCTTAAGAGCTTCATGCAGGCCTATAAGAAGGATGTGAATACTAAATGATATTTTTCCTACGTAACAACGACCTCTTCAGGCTTCTTTGTTCGTGCACCCTGATTCTTTGATGTGGAAGCTCCTAAATCCACAAAGCTCTTCCTCGCCTCTATGAATGTTTCTTTTTCCTTATGCAAATCAAATTCAATATCCTTTTTCAGTAGCCCTGCACACCCAAGGATTGTCTTATGGTTGTTTCCCTATGGCTTTTTCTTCCCCGGTAGTTATATTGCTCCACGTTGCTATATTAACATTGTGGTCATCCTCGCGTGGTTCTGACCTCGTCATCTGAATGTTTTGAGTGGGTTGTTGGTTCCTCTTCTCTTGCATCTTTGCGATGAGTACATGACAATCCTTTATAACGTGGTCAAATTATTGGCAATTGTTGGGTTCTGACAACCTCTCTTATAGTGGCTTGGTTCCCCACAATTGTAACAAATAGCCTATCCATGAGCTCTTCCATCTCCTCCCCCTTGTCCTCTTCCTAATCCTTGAAATCCTCCACACGCTACAAGTGTGCCTTGATCCTGCTACGAACGAGTCTCAGTATGTACTCTATATGTCATAGTTCTATCCATCATTAACTCATAGCTTTGACAATTTCTCTCATCATGGCCTACATACTTACAGAAAATCCAAAATAGTTGTTGGGGATTTTGTATGAACTTTTGCAAGAAATGGCAATTGTCAGTTGAGTGTTTTCATGTTATTTGGTAGATAGTGCACCATGGCACTACACCGTTACTTGATCCAATAGATTTTTCTGGCTTCAGCAGGATAATACCTCCCCCAATTAGATAGTTATGATATACCAGGCAATGATCCTTGTCATGATGATTTCCCTTGCACTTTAAGCACCATACTTTAGTATGAGTTTTTTTTTGGACCTCTTTCCCCTTTTTGAGATCATGCAACTCCATATGCAAGCTAGCCAACTACGACTGAATCTTATGCACTCCCAGATTCGTATCTTGAATAGATGAAGCTTGCAACTTCAGAGCAATTTCCAATGCTTCAACCTGCAATCCAAGCTTTTGCTGTGATAATGGTAATCTCAAATGAGGTAACAATGTAGCAATATACCAGTCCTTATGCTTCACATTCGAAATCTATAGATTAGTCTGTTGTAGGAGACATTTCAACCTTTAATCAATATCCTATGCAAATTCATTCACCTTTTGCTTAATTTATTTGACCTCTGTCACATACTGGGCTTGATACTTTGGCCTTATGAATTCATTATTAGCGCATATTTTGTGTCTTTCAATGATGCAGCTAGATGAGTCGTACTGTACTTAATATACCAACTCAGCACCCTATCTTGCAATGCCGTGACAAACTATGTTTTCTTTAGATCGTCATCTATTATCTACTATGACTTCCACACAACATCTACTACAAACAAAAATTGATCAGGGTCTTATGTCCCTAGACCCTTAAATATAGGCATCTTCATAGTGTTTTCCATATTGAATAGCGAAGGTGGAGGCATAGGTGTGTGGGGCAGAGGTGGAGTGGATGGATGTGGTATTCCCACAGTGCCCTGTTCTACAGACTACAATCCACCTCTAGGCATCTTTAGACTATTTATTTATTCCTCGCTATTAGATTCTCCCAACAAAGGACTGTACTTGGCAATTGTATCCAATTTTTTTCTGAACTATTTCCCACTTTGTGTAGCTCCCGTCAAGTTTCGTCTAAGCATAAATTTAGTGGCATAACCCGTTTCTTGCACAATAGAATTTTAATCCATGTTTTCAGAGACTTTAGATACTTACCTTTTGGTCCTTTGAAAAACTAGAGTTCAGCTTCGCTATAACTGGTAGACATATCAATCGTGAACTTAGTAATAAATCTGCCCAAAATACTATCGGTCCAATAATCAACAACATTCACAACCTTGTTTTTTGATCCTTCCAGGCACTTTACTAACTCTCGCATCCACACAATAAGGTTATCCAACATCCAGCTAGGTTGAGCATCCACCAATTTAGCCAACCATTCATATAGTTCACATGGAAAAGAGAAAAATAAAACTTCATGTTCTTCTATATATAAATATCTCTACAACCACTCTTCTTTCGACAGACGCAGATTCCTATTTTCTTGAGCTACAAACTCATAAAAATTTTGATCTATCCACTTCACAATCTCCTTCTTAGTCGGTATCCACTTATGCCACATCACACATTCCTTAGATAGATCTCAGTCCTGAAAATGGAACCATTTGTTGGCTTGAGGGGGCTTGGACCCAGGTTCAAAGTTAGTTGTGATAACAAACAAAACCCTACACTACCGGCCATTTCAGAAACAACTCATGTAGCACAGTCTACAGTCTCACGCGCAGGAGTATTGGGGGATGTCAGAACCAGGTTTCTACATCTAGAGGACTATGTGATGTGTTTCTGCCAAACTTAAGGCTTTATCTTCACCTTCACGAACCCTAACCCTTAAAGCCGAGAACTTATAGTAATTAACAATTAGCATATTTATGTCCTTTTCTGATTGTGCTAAACATGCATAACATTATATAAATAAACATATTTATGTCTTCGCGAATCTATTAAGTACTTTTCCTGATTAAATGCATTCAATAGATCATAAATACAATAAATTTAGAGATAAAACAATAGTACATAGATTCACAGATAGTTCATCAAAATAAGTCTTTTATTATGCTTCAGATCTTTAAATACACGTTCTTCCAACCCTGCGCACACCGTTGCAGGGGCCCGCGCACTCAGCTGTGGACTTACCAAGGTTTCCATGTGTTGAAATATGGCAACAAGAATATTCCAATTTAATTTGTCCTTGAACTAAATTGTGAATTGAAATCCAATTTAGTCTTAACAACTATTGGGAAATAATTAATTAATTTATTTTAAATTATTTAGTTTGAGAAATTCAAGTTAGAATTCTTTTTTAATTCATGCAAGAGTTATCCCTTAAATTAAGGAGATAATATTGAGTTATATTTGAGTTGTAATTACTTAACTCAGTTTACTAAGTTAAGTCTAGTTAAATTAGTTCCAAACCGTTTGAGGAACTAATAGTGAGTTAACAGTTAGTTGATGCATTAATGCACTCAATTAGTGCTACTCCAGTTAACTAAAGATTGCCTCATCAAAAAATCATGCATGTCTATTCTAATAAAGACCCAGTTGAGATTAATGTTCAAGGATAGTGTACTATGAGTTGTACGTGTTTTCTCATGGAGAAAACTCATGCATGTAGTCAAGGATTCATCCTTGAGGATTGCACAGTTTTGAAGGCTAGTTTTTCCACTTGGTAATAGGTTAATCATCCACAAGGAACAATTCATGGAAATAGGAGCTTGGAGGGCAGAGAGGAAGGATGGAGAGAAGCCAAGATTGCCTGTGAGCATCTGTGAGGATTGTACTGAGAGTTGGCTAGCTGTGAGAGCTAAGGATTTGTATAATTCCTTTGTATTTCCACCATGTATGATAATACAGTAGTGTGGGGTTTTTATTTGAGACTTTCCCCAAAGTATTTTCATGTGTATTGTGCCATTGATTCTTCTTCTTCTAGTTATATTGTTTAGCTCGATCTTTAAGCTTCCACAAATTGATAGTAGAAGTACGTTATAGTATTCTGCTCTGATTTATATTTCATTATCGGGTTAACCTATCACATATTTTCTACATGGTATCATAGTTGTGAATAGTATAATGAGAAGAGAATTTGAAGTTTGAATTTTGGGGTTGTAGGTGAAAATTGAATTCATATCATACTTTAAGGTTGGCCAATGGCATTCAATGGCTTGAGACTCTAGTATGACTTGGAAGGTAGCTCGAATTACATAACATGGAAAGATAGAATGGAGGCTTTATTAGAAGACAATGGCTTGAAGGAATTCATTGATCAAGAAACCCCAAAGCCAGCTTCAACTAATGCACAAGAGTTGGCTGAGTGGAAGAAGTGTGTGGTGAAGGTGAGATGGATCATCCTTGAGGGAGTTCGAGACCATATTGTCTCGAGTCTCCATCGGTAGGATACTCCATTTTCAATGTGGAAGACATTGAAGGACCTATACCAGAACAATAGTGACCAGAGGAAATTGGCGCTCAAGGATAAGCTTCAAAGAATCAAGATGAAGAAGGGTGATACTATTTCCACATATATGAACAAGCTCATCACCTATAGAGATGATCTTGGAAATGTAGTAATAAATAATACCATGGTGAGCCTCGCTCTCCTTGGCCTTTCAAAGAGTTGGAATAGCTACCATGACTCTATGAATGGAAGAGAGAAATTGCCAGATTGGGAACGATTGTGATCAGATCTTATGCAGGAGGAGATCAAGAGGAGCACACAAGATGGTTCTTCATCCAAGAATGATGATGAATAAAATCTGGCCTTAGTAAGTAAGGCAAGGAAAGGGAAGGGGGAGGCTTCCCATTTCAAATCGAATTCTTCTCATGGAGGGAAGAATGGTGACATGTCTAAAGTAAGATGCTTTAAATGTCACAAGATGGGGCATTATGAGACTAATTTCCCATCGAAGAAGTCTAAGAAAGGACCCTTGGAAGGATAAAAAAGTGAGGCATTAGCCTCTCAATTCAAAATGGACTTTACCCTCATCACATGCATGGTCTTATCCATGATGGGTTGTGTCCATTCTCTTGACAATGGAGCCTCATTCCACATGACCAACGATAAAAATTTATTCAGTGCCTTGGAGAAGAAATACCTCAAGATGCGTATAAAGATGGGTAACGATGGAAGGTATAGTGTTTCAGGAGTGGGCACGATTGCTTTTCAGAGGGAGCATGGAGCTCCTCTCACCTTGATAGATGTGATGTATGTGCTTGGATTGAAGAAGAACTTGGTATCGATTGCGATGTTGGAAGAAAAAGGCTACGATGTTGTCTTTAGTAAAGGAAAGGTGTTTCTAAGACACATAGTCATGGGTCAGACCAAGAGGATAGGGATTCAGGTGAAGAATATCTATAAATTGGAGGTAGATGATTATGCATAATTGAGTACGAAAGTGGAATTGGTGCAAAGCCAAGAAATTGGCGAGTTGTGGCATAGGTAGTTGGGCCATTTGCATCGTGGGGCTTTGAGGATAATGTAGCATATATCTACAGGACTTCCCAAAGGTAAACTTGAGCAAGTTGACACATGAAAAGGTTGTACCTTGGGAAAGTACACCAAGTCTTCCTTTCATGATCAAGACAGTCGAGCAGAGGCTATCTTAGAGTGAGTTCATACTGATTTGTGTGGACCATTCTCGATGACATCCACAATGAAGAAAAGGTATTATGTGATTTTCATTGATGACTATTCTCATAAATGTTGGATTTATTTCATGCAGAAGAAGGACCAAACTTTCACAAAGTTTTGTGAGTTCAAAGCTTTGGTCGAGAAAGAGTCAGGGAAGAAGATCAAGGCCTTGAGAAGTGACAACGGTGGAGAATATTTCTCTCAAGAGTTTAATGAATTCTATGCAACAGAAGGAATTAAACGAGAGTTGATGACACCTCATAACCCATAGCAGAATGGGGTGGGTGAGAGGAATAACATAACTATTGTAGGGGTAGCACGGGCAATGCTGCATGACTAAGGCCTACCACTTCACTTGTGCGCTGAGGCATGCAACATAGAGGTCTATTTGTAGAATAGAAGCCCGTATCACATAATTGGGATGAAGTTTTCTATGGTAAGAGACTAGATGTGTGTCACTTCAAGATCTTTGGCTTATCGTTATATTTTCATGTGACAAAGAATGCATGGAAGAAGCTTGAGCATACATCAGAGTTGGGGATATTTGTGGGGTACACTGATACACCTCACAACTATCGGATGTAATTTCCTACCAGTTGGAGGATAGTGGTTCGTAGAGGTCTCAAGTTTGATGGGAAAAAGGCCATGTGAGTTTTCCTTGAAAGGGAGCTCTAACTACAAGATGTGGAGGAACTCTTGGTTCCTAAGGAGGAGGAGCCTCAGATTAATGTGGAGCAGCTACATGCAGAGGTTACAGGAGTGGAGACATCCACTCAAGCAGAGTCTTCCAGAGATGGATGGAAGCACACAAGAGAAGTTGACAAATTGTTGGAGGATGTGAGAGAGAATGTGGGAGCACCATATTCTCAGCGTAGACAGAGGAGGTCACCTAAGAGGTACACTGGATACATGGCCCTTGTTGGGGAATGTGTTGAGACTGAGCCATCTTCCTTTGAGGAAGCAATGCATTAGTCGATTTGGGTTGTTCCTATGGTGGAGGAGTATGACTCCATAGTTCATAACAGTGTTTGGGACGTGGTCCTGAGACCACAGAACAATTTAGTTGTGAGTTCCCGTTGGCTTTACAAGGTAAAGCAAGCTATTGATGGTAGTGTGGAGAATCATAAGGCAAGATTTTTTGCCTGTGGATTTTCACAGTTCGAGGGGATTGACTATGATGAGACTTTTGCTCCTGTCGTAAGGTACTCATATATCAAATCTATGTTAGCACTATTAGCACAGATGGGTTGGAAGATCCATTAGATGGATGTGAAGAATGCATTCCTCAATGGCTAGATTGAGGAAGAGGTGTACATAGAGCAACCGGAAGGTTTTGAGACCTTCGATCATGAGTCTCATGTGTGCTGACTCAAGAGAGCGTTGTACAGGCTGAGGCAAGCACCTCATGCTTGGTACACCAGGATAGACAACTACTTTGCCAGGTTGGTCTTCACAAAGAGTGAAGTGGATGTGAACCTGTAATAAATTATGGTGGAAGGTAAGCTATTGATCATTGTACTTTATGTTGATGATCTCATATTGACTAGTGATGATTAGTTGATCATGTCTTGCAAGGAGGACCTTGCAAGAGAATTCAATATGAAAGACATGGGTCTCATGCATTACTTCCTTGTCATGGAAGTGTGGCAGAAGGATGGGGAGTTGTTTGTGTCTTAGGGAAAGTATGCCAACGAGATACTTAGGAGATTCCACATGGAGAAGTGCAAGCCCATGCAGACTCCTCTAGCAGGTAACTGAAGGAAGGAGGTTTCTACTTCAAGAGAAGTGGTAGAGGCTA
>APFE030896596.1:15724-66528 GCA_000404065.3 Pinus taeda | reverse complement strand
TCTTCGAGGGGGCAACCTCCTTTACATTACATAAATGAACAATTCCTCGATGATACAAATGAAAAGACCTCCTTTCTATATATAGGAGTCTAAGGGGTCATAACATAACCAGAGCCGAAATAAAAATAATAATGTAAGGGCACAATAATAATAATAGTGGGCTTCTATGGGGCACAATAGTAACAATATGGGCACTACATGGGTACATCAATATAATAAGTGGTTTGTACTAATAACAATAAGGGGTGACACTAGTAGTATAGGGGCCTAACAGATTATGGTACAGACAAACAAAGAGAGTGAAGCTATAGGGCTTCACTGATGCAGATAGGGAAGGGAGTCCATCAGATTGGAAGAGAACATCAGGAGGGATTTTTAACCTTGGGTCAGTGATAGTTTCTTGGTACAACAAGAAATAGAGGTCGGATACACTTAGCTCGATAGAGACATAATACATGGCTGCAAGTCAGGTAACATGTGAGGCCATCTGGATGTGGAAAATCCAAGTTAGTTTGTTTGATCAGAGGATGGATCCAACTATGATCTATTATGATAATCACAATTGTATCAAACTCTCTGAGAATCCAATATTTCATGATAGGTCCAAGAACATCGACATCCAGTGTCATCATTTCAGAGACAGTGTAGTGAGGAGGATCATGTTGTTGCAGTATATTTCGATAGAGGAGCAAGATGCTGACATTTTGATAAAGGCATTGTGAAAGTGTAAATTCAAGTTCCATAGATACAGGATCAGGGTGGCAGATAATCCCTTTCTTGTTGAGAGGGAGTGTTGAAATATGGCAACAAGAATATTCTAATTTAATTTGTCCTTGAATTAAATTGTGAATTAAAATCGAATTTAGTCTTAATAGCTACTTGGAAATAATTAATTAATTAATTAGTTGGAGAAATTCATGTTAGAAGTATTTCTGAAGTCATGCAAGGGTTATCCCTTAAATTAAGGAGATAAGATTGAGTTATATTTGAGTTGTAATTAGTTAACTCAATTTACTGAGTTAAGTCTATTTAAATTAATTCCAAACTATTTAAGGAACTAATAGTAAGTTAACAATCAGTTGATGCATTAATGAACTCAACTAGTGCTACTCTAGTTAACTGAAGATTCCCTCATCAAAAACTCATGCATGTCTATTTTGAGAAAGACCCAATTTAGATTAATGTTCAAGGATAGTGTATTATCAGTTGCATGTGTTTTCTCATGGAGAAAACTCATGCATGCAGTCAAGGGTTCATCATCGAGGATTGCGCATTTTCGATGGCTAGTTTTTCCACTTGGTAATAGGCTAATCATCCACAAGGAACAATGCAAGGAAATAGGAGCTTGGAGGGCAGAGAGGAAGGCTGGAGAGAAGCCAGGATTTCCTGTGAGCATCTGTGAGGATTTTATTGAGATCTGGCTAGCTGTGAGAGCTAAGGCTTTGTATAATTCCTATGTATTTCCACCATGTATGATAATACAATAGTGTGGGGTTTGTATCTGAGACATTCCCCAAATTATTTTCATGTGTATTGTGCCATTGATTCTTCTTCTTCTGGTTATATTGTTCAGCTCGATCTTTAAGCTTCCACAAATTGATAGTAGAATTAGGTCATAGTATTCTACTTTGATTTATATTGCATTATCGGGTTAACCTAACACAGATTTTCTACATTGCACACACAGTTACATGAGCCTTCCCTTTCTCCCATGTACAGAATAGATATAATCAGACCCCAAATTATTCACTTTTCTTACTTAGCTATCTTATGACTCTTCTATGATTTCCTTTCATATTCTTTTTCATTACAATACCATGGTCCATGAACCATGGGTGAGTCTCAAAACAATTTGAATCTAACAAACTAAGGGGCTCTAACCTCCCTAAAGCCCCTTTGACTCCTATCAACTTGCGTTACTTGCACTCCACTCCTCAAAATGTGGAGACTTTACAATAATTTAACAAAACGTAACAAAATTTGACCTAGGGGACCCTATCCCAACACTTCTACAGAGTGAGTTTCTATTATAAATAAAAAAACATATTTATTACTAGAATTGATCAACTATTTGGCCTAGTTGTCACTTTATAGCAAGAACTTATACTTGCCTTTATGCACTAATTATGTAGCATTTTTTTCCCCTATGAGATGATACTAGTTGTCTCTCCACTTGAAGATTGCATCCTACATGTACATATGGGGACTCCCAAACATAACATCATATATATCTAGTGGAACCACTTCCAATTCTACTTCATCACTAAGGTTAGCATTGATAACAAATTTTATTCTACAATATTTGGTTACCTTTATCTTGCCTCCTTGCTGACCCATCCCAATGCATATACGCCAGGATGATCATGAGTCTCCAATCACAATTTCTTGACTAGATCTGCTACTGTGAGATTCACTCGTGATCCTGAGTTGATTAAAGAAACATTTTCTTCTTATTGACTTGTATATATTTATGGAGGAGTCTATTCATTTTCTTCTCTTCATGATTTTAAATTCTATTTAGGTTCACACCCTTCTACACTAACGTACAAACAATATTCTCATCCACATTTGAGTTACTTTCCACATAATTACTCAACTTCTGGCCATAAGGTTTTTCTTCTTAACATCTATCTTTCATTTCTTTGGATTGAGATATGGATGTAACTTCAAACTTTTTCTCCTCTATATGACCATCAATATTATAGTGGCCACAGTGATTTCTAGGATCTTTTCACTAGTGTGTTGTGGTTCTCAACTTTTCTTATTTTTCCCCTTTACACTTCTTCTTCCCTTCCTTAGAAGTTTCCTAGTACTCCTTCCTTGACCCACTTGATTTCCCTTTCTTTTGGCCTATGTCCTCCAGGTACTGTACCTATACATAAGCCTCATCCACCATTCTAGGTTTGAAAAACATCACTTGCTTCCAAATATAGTTATGTAAACAACCCATATACTTGTCCTCCAGGTACTGTACCTATACATAAGCCTCATCCACCATTCTAGGTTTGAAAAACATCACTTGCTTCCAAATATAGTTATGTAAACAACCCATATACTTGAGGAGTATGGTTGGGTTCTTTAGGGATATATCCAACATTATAGTAATTTTTACTTGTAAACTCTACTCTTGTCTTTGCTTGAAGTAATTCCATCAGATCCACTAGTCCTCTACATACCTAATAGGGTAAAAATGTGACTTCATGATAGTTTTGAAATCCTCCCACTTAGTCATCAGAGAATCTCCCTCCAACCTTAAGGATTCCATGTGTATTTCCCACTAGGTCAAGGCATGGCCCTTTAATTTCAGTTGAGAAAACAAAATGTTATGTGTGGTTAACACTAAAATAAACATCTAATAGTGGAGACCAATGATTTAACGATAAAGTGTTAAACCTTGATATCACTTTATGTTAATATTCACTTCAATTTTGGAAATGGAGTATGAAGGGTTCATGAAACTTGAATGGGGTTCATCCTTTTTAGGTTCTTTTTTAGATTCCCTCTCTAGTTCTTCTAAATACCCTAATCTTTGCTATGACCTAACCTTTGCATTGGAACCTCCATCTTCTTTGAATAACTCAATCTTATTGGTCAAGGCCTCCATGAGGAGGCTCACATTGTAGTTTATATTTGCAACTTGTGCTTCGAGACATGAAAAATTATCCTCTGGGGGATCTTTAGGGTTATTAATAGATTCATCAGTCATGGATGGGGTTTTATGACTTTTGACTTAGAAATATGGATCCTGTGTAACTCCCCAAAATATACCCAAAGAAACCTGGCTCTGATACTAATATGATTCATGTAATGCTATGGATATTCAATTGGATAGTTCATCTCAACAAATCTATGAATATATAACGAAAGTATGAAATCTACACTATGAGGGTTAACTTTTGCTTAGGTTTGTAGATTTATCAATTACTGTGTTATGCTAATGCATGCAATATATGAAACATAGAAAATTGAGAATATACACAAATATAATCAATGACAACCATAATAACACAATAACTTGGGAAACCCTTAATAACTTGGGAAACCCTTAAGGGAGAAAACCTAGCTGGAAGATAATGGGAAACCCTTAAGGGAGAAAACCCAGCTGGAAGATAAGGTTACTATGCTCTCTCATTCTCTAATTGGAAATGGGTGCAAGTATAAATAAGTGAGACCTATGGCCTATGGGCTGCTACAACACACAAATACTCTCTATTTTTTGCATCTATATCCACTCTAAGATACTCTAATCATTTATGGAACAAAATGCACTCGAATAGAATGGAACCGCTTTTCCTCCTAGTGGCCTGGTTATAACACAACTCGATAGCCAACTAGGGGTTAAATTTGACCCATTCAACCCTCAATATGAATTAAAACTTGACCCTTATACAATATTATTCATATTTCCCATGTGCCTAGTCAATTTTACATGAATAACATGGGCTAACGTGGCATCCTGTCAAATTATGATGGTTAATTTTGATACATCAACTTCTACGAGCCATAATTTTCTCACACGATCTCCTACCGAGGCGATTATTATGCCATTTTAATGGTATCAATGTGTAGATTATGGAATCTAGGTTTGTAGCAATATTGAAACCATATAAAGTGGTCATTAAAGGCCTCAAAATGGCTCTTGAATTTTTTCATGTGAAATTTTTCAGACTCTGACCATCAAGAAAAATGACCCCGTAGGTTGATTCCTCCAAATTTTCCACTCTGAAAGCATTAAGATGGATGAAAAATAATATATTGATGCAATTTGGATTAACCTCTAACATTTCCTGAACCATACACTTAATATCACTCTTCTATGCATATGGATACCTATAAGGCCTAATGTTAGGTGGTACACTTCTAGGTTGCAAATGAATAACATGGTCATGATCTTGAAATATGTAGAAGATCATAAGGCATCTCTCCAAATATCTTTGAATAATTGTTGATGGATTGTTGGACATCCAATGGGGTAGAGGGTATATATGTTTGAATATCTATTGAACACAATTTGCAATTACACATTTCTATCCCATTTTTAAGAGTTTTTTCATGCTATTAGATCTTATCACTTTAATGGGTTTTTCTTTGATACCTGTAAGCTCAACTTCCTTTATTTATAAGGAAAATCCTATGCAAAGATCTTGAAAATCAAGGGCCATTTTCCCCAATTATTATAACAATTGGAACCCTTATACAACATCAACACCATGTTGGCATTATGATACAGGTGTTGTCCTTGATGGCAACTCACTCAGATGAAAGTTCAACGTGCAGCAGGTCAACAACAAAGGATCACAGATCAGACTCCAAAGAATGAAGAAAGAGAGGTATATGCTAGTTCACTTTATCCAAGGTGTGTATACATGTGGTTTAATAGAAAAAAATTATCGTATAACGTATACACGCACTTTCACAGGAGGAAAAGCACATACATGTTGGAAAACCAAGTTTTTTGTCCAAGGTATTTGATCCAAGGTAATTGGTCTGAGGCATTTGGTCCAAGGTATTGACCCTAGGTATTGGGTCCAAGGTATTGGTCCTAAGTGGTTTTGTTCCAAGTTATTGAGAAAGGCCTGACAGTATATAAGGAGGAGAAGATCATTAGGCCATGGTGTGCAAGCAATGAGATTCTAAGGAATACTTCTATCTGAAGTATATATTATGTTGCAGGGTTATGTTTGGGACTGGATCTGAAATATTCATGTGCACCTTGAGTTCAACATTGGATAAAGAATCATGAGAATTGAAATGACTTATTATTGAATGATATGACATTAGTTGAGACCAGATCTGATGTTTTTCACCTGTTCTATTTGTTGTTTATCATGATCTGGATTTATCTGAAGTCTGAAATTGTAGAAAAGTTCTGAGTCAAAATTTGCAGATCTATACGCAGGTTCGTCTTGGCCAAAGGGCGTGTACATGTGTTATGAAACCAGCTCATAGAAAGATAGAAAAGATAGATGAACGCCTTATAAATAAGCCTCTTCGAGGGGGCAACCTCCTTTACATTACACAAATGAACAATTCTTGGATGAACAAATGAAAGAGCTCCTTTCTAATATATAGGAGTCTAAGGCGGTCATAGTAATACTCGATCCGGGCATAACAATAATTTAATGATGTAACGGGCCATAATAACAATAGTGCGGCTGTCTATGGGGGCCCAATAATAACATAATGGGACTTACAGGGGCACAACATAATAGGGGGTCTGTACTAATAACATAAGGGGTTTACACTAGTAGTATAGGGACCTAACATGCCCCTCTCCTTCAAAAAGTGTTGTCCTCAACACTTGAGTAGTTCTTGATGCTTCTATACAAAATTCTTGTCCTCCCATGTGGAATCTTTAGCGGGTAAGTTCCTCCATCTTGATAAGATACTCTAAAATTGATTGATTTCGTATCTTCCGGGTTCTTGTTTCTGTAAATTCTCCAGGTTCCAATATGATTTTTCCTTCATCGTAAAGTTCTAGAAATATTGTTTGAACTGGGATCTTTTGCAAATTTTGAATGAGTGGCCACACTTCTTCATCCTTCTTCCATTAATCCCTTGCTTCATTTATCCAATCTGGTTTCATAATAGAAATAGCACAAAACAATGCTTCCACTTCCTCATCCTCCCTTGAGAGTGCATCTACAACAAAATTTTGCTTCCCTTTTTTGCAGGTGATTTCAAAGTCATAACTTAACATATTTATGACCCATTTTTTCTGTTCTTCTAAAGATAATCTTTGTTCTAAAAAGTATTTAAGACTATCATGATCCATTTTTACCTTGAAGTGTCTTCCCATTAGGTAAGGTCGTCATTTCTTAAGTGCATGTAGTATTGCCAACATTTCCTTCTCATAAATAGATTGCTTGAGATGTAGCCATAAAAATACCCAATAGCCTACATAAAAAAAATTTGTCACTGCAATGTTGATCTACCCGTTGTTTCATTCGATTCTGCACCAAAGTGGCATTATCCTTTAAAAGTTGGATAACTTGTTGTTGATGCTCGATGTGATCTTTCACTGCTTGAATATTGTTTCTTCTTGATATATCCTTCTATCTTGAGAGTTTGAGGAGTCGTAATTTCTTCCAATGCATTACAAGATATGGTTGGATTCATTTCTTGATGCTCGATGTGATATTTCACTTCTTGAACATTAGCCATAAAAATACCCAATAGCCTACATAAAAAAATTTGTCACTGCAATGTTGATCTACCCGTTGTTTCATTCGATTCTGCACCAAAGTGGCATTATCCTTTAAAAGTTGGATAACTTGTTGTTGATGCTCGATGTGATCTTTCACTGCTTGAATATTGTTTCTTCTTGATATATCCTTCTATCTTGAGAGTTTGAGGAGTCGTAATTTCTTCCAATGCATTACAAGATATGGTTGGATTAATTTCTTGATGCTCGATGTGATATTTCACTTCTTGAACATTTTTCTTCTTGATATATCCTTCTATCTTGATAATATGAGGAGTGGTAATTCCATCCAATGCATTACAATATATGGTCGAATTCATTTCTTCTTTCTCGATGTGATATTTCACTTCTTGAACTTTTTCTTCTTGATATGTCCTTCTATATTGCAAGTTTGAGGAGTGGTAATTCTTATGAATTCTTTACAAGATATGGTTGGATTCAATTCTTGATGCTCGATGTGATCATTCACTTCTTGAACATTTTTCTTCTTGATATGTCCTTCGATCTTGAGAGTTTGAGGAGTGGTAATTCTTGCCAATGCTTTATAAGATATGTTCGGATTCATTTCTTCTTTCTCTAGGGTTGGTTCCTGGTGTATATCATCTTCTTTTGATGTTTCTTGATCCTTTTCTTCCTCCTCTTCACAATCTATGTAAAATAATTTCTTCTCAGTACGCTTATGACCTTTAGTGTATTTGCTATGACAAATGTAATAAAGTCATTTTTCTCCTTTTTCTTCCAATTGTTTTTGTGTAAACCTTGTAGGTTGTGGAAGGCTAGAAAAAAAAAAAAACACTTCCCTATTTATAGTTGTGAGTGGTAGGATTCCTTGTTTCCATAATTCCACTTTCAATTTTTCTTTCCAACCTGAATGCCTTCTCTAATGAATCAAGTTCCCAAAGACAAACCTCATGTTGAATGTTATCATTTACCCTTATATTCAATTTTTTGAAATCCTCAATGTGCTCTGCCATTGAACCATTTTTTTTGAAATTTATCAATTGGCTAAAGAAGGTGTTACTCTTTGTATCCTCATAATGTGATATCACTTCTTCCGTGAAAATTGACCAAGTGACAAGTGCTTTACGAGAACCTAGCCCTTTATACCATAAAAATGGATCCAGTTTTAAATATGAAGATGAAATACATACATTTTGTAATAGTTGCACCTCATGTAGATCAAAATACTGCTCCATATGTAGTATCCAATTTACAGGATCCTTTCCATAAAACTTCCTCATATTACCTTTTCTTGATTTTAGGAGCTCGATCTTTAAACAACTATCACTCTGTAATTTCAGATTTTCTAGTTCTAAAATCACGATCTACAGTAGCCCTCTACGTCCTCTTTGCAGTTCCACCACTTTGATTGAAATTGGATTCTCCAAGAAAGAGTTATGCACAATCTCCCAAGATGAACTGATTATATACCTTTTTAGAAGAGTGAAATTTTATGAAGTGCCACGTGTCACTGGTTTGACCTTCGGATCTGAAAACTATAAACAAGAAACTAGATTCTATCCTCTTTCTATAACTTTTGATGAAATTTGAATTTGATTCCTAGAGAGAAAGTTATATTGATTTACCCAAGGTCACTTGTTTAAGATGTAATTCAGGGGTTTGCAAAAACCGTAACTTCTTCAGAATATATCTCCAAAAATATAACATGACAAGATCTAAAATTCAAAGCCAAGGTTTAGAACGAATTCTTCTCAAATGGGTATTATGTTTTGCTTTTGTAACTTCGTAGAGAAATCGTTATAATGAAAATTCCACGATGGCCTATTTTAGATGAAATTTTGGAGCTTGCAAAAACCCTAACTTCCTCAGATCATATCGCCAAAAGTATAGTAAGCCAAGATCTGAAATTTAGACACAAACTTCACTATGATATCAGTTGAAATGGGGCTTTTTTTTATCTTCTAAAACGTCATAGAGAAAACTTTATAGCAAAAATGACATGATGACCTATTTGGAGCAGCGAAAACCCTAGAATCCAAAGCTCTGATACCAAATGTTATGAAACCAACTCACAAAAAAGATAGAAAAATATAGATGAACGCCTTAGAAATAGCCTCTTCAAGGGGAAACCTCCTTTACATTACATAAATGAACAATTCTTGGATGATACAAATGATAAGACCTCCTTTCTATATATAGGAGTCTAAGGGGTCATAATATAATTAGAGCCAACATAACAATAATAATTTAAGGGCACAATAATAACAATAGTGGGCTCCCATGGGGCACAATAATAAAAATATGGGGACTACATGGGCACAACAATATAATAAGGGGGTTGTACTAATAATAATAAGGGGTTACACTAGTAGTATAGGGACCTGACAACGCACAGGTTCGACTCTTTCAAGTTGCGTATACAAAAATAAAAGCTTCTTTTCAGATCTGACTGATCTAGTTGATCAAATTTTGTACTTTATTGTTGTCTGTCAATGAAGTCTTCTTAGATCTGAATGTAGAACTGTTGTATAAGGAAGTTGAGTTTGATTGATTGATTGATTGAGAAGGAAGGGTGATCCTTGTTGCTATCTGTTTTGAACTTTGTAATATGGTAGTAGATATTCAGAATATCACCAATTGGTACAGTCTGTTGTTCAGAAGTTTATGATTCAGTATCTTTAGAGATACATGCAGGTTGGGTTAAAGGAAGTTGCGTATACACATAGGTTGGTCTCAACCAAGTAGCGTATACACTCTAATGCATGATTTTTGAGGTTACAATTGGTTATGGATGATGATGCAGGGTTCTAGGTTTAGCACAATGTTCTGGTGTCAGTGGTTTGATTGTTCAGATTATCTGAATATTGGTTGATGTAGTTTAAGTTTAAAAGGCTTTGATGGGTCTAGTGTGAAAATTTGATGAAACGTGGCTTTCAGCTTGTGGTGTTGTCATCCATGAGTATCTAGTCTAAAAATTCATAAAACGTGGTCCCTGGTGGAAGAGTGGGTTTTCTGTAGGCTGGCACCTATGTACTAGTAAACATGTTGGCTAGTACAAGAGCCAGGGGGTTGTAGCTCCCTTTCAGTAGAAGATGGAAAGTGAGAGAAGGTTGTAACCTTCTACAGGTAGAAGCCTGCGTACTAGTATGAGTCTGCACCAGTCAAGATTGTAGCCAAATTTTCTTATTATTAAAAGAAGACAGAGACGACAACAACAGGTGGTTTTTACCCACATTGGGTTTCCACCTTAAATCTTGGTGTTCACGTGTGTTTCTTATGTGTGATGCTTTATTCTACTTTTACTGAACTGTTTAATAAATATCTGATATACTAGTTTAAGGTTAACACATGATAAACTGTCTAAATCACAAGTTCTCTTCATATACGCTAGTTTCTTTAAGCACAGTCGTGTGTATAGGCTAGTTCACTTCACTGAAGTAGCGTATATAAATCTGTTTGGAAATGAAATTATTGATCTGATAATACTGATTCACCCCCCTCTCAGTATTATTTCCAATACACCACCCATTTAGATTGTCATTACGGGACTATCCAACAAATACTCCTCCATATTCCACTTAATAATATGGAACTTCCCAAAACAATTTATGGTATCTCCATCTATAATCAATACTTGAAATTTTGGTCTTGTATATACAAAGAAATTAAGAATTTTTTCAAAATTTTAATTAATGAAGTTATGGGTACTACTTGAATCAATCACTATTGTTACCTTTTTCTTTTTAATATACCCTTATATCTTCAAGGTATGCTGGCCAATTCATGACAAGATATTGCTAGAGTAGTCTCATATAGATTTAGATCTTGTGAAAACTCCACTTCTTGATCTTCTTGATCTTCATTGTTTATGTAGAATAATTTATTCTCACTAAATTTATACCCTTTAATGTACTTTCTATCACAATTGAACCATAGTCCCTTTGCTCTTCTTTCATCCATTTGTCGAGGAGTCAAACTTATTAGTTTAGGAGAGGGAACATGAATTTGTCTATAGTTATTAGTGACCAATTTTATAGTGGCCATATTTTTACTTTCAACTTTCCTTACTAGAGTGGAAGCATGCATTAAAGATTTAGGTTCAAAGAGATGCATCTCATGTTGGATGATTTCCTTTAATGTTCCCATGAATAGATCTAACAAATTATCCTTTGAAATGCTTTTTTTCCATGAGAATCAACTTTTGAAATTTTTGGATGTCTTATGTAACCATACCCTTTTGTTGAAGATTTATCAATTTACTATAGAATGTGTTTCTCTTAATATCCCATAATATGCTACAAAATACTCTAAACATATGGACCAGGTTATAGCATAATCCTTTTTCTTTTCAGAAAGCCATTGATGTGATATACATTTGTCATGTTCTAAAAACATGGATGTGATATTTAATTTTTGTAAGGATGTCACATGGTTTATATCAATAGTAATCCATTTGGAATATCCATGTTATAGGATTGTTACCTTAAAGCTTCCTCATATTGATCCTTGGAATGTAGTAGTTCCTTGGTGTTAACTTGATGTGGGTCTTAGATTGAAAATTGATTATTACTATATGTGATTCAATATCTATGTTGCCCAGTTGTGATAGAATAATCCCCAAATGTGATTGAGTCTCAACACCATGCTTCTCCTTATGTTCATAATGTTCAAGAATGCAATGGGGAAGCTATTAATTCAATTTCTTCCTAACCTTAATAATTGCTTGTGAGCTTTAGTTATCTTCTTATGTTTCTTTATTATATGTTTTTATCAAAGAATTAACAAGAGAAAAAAGATTAAAAAAAAATGGACACAAAAATTAGGCTCTAAGCTAGGGAAAAACCCCTCCAAGGGAAAAATCCAAAAATAATCTCTTCTTTTCTTATAGAAAACCAAGACCCAAAATCCTAGACCAAGTCCTCCTCCAAGCACCAAATCAACCCTCCAAGAAACTCTTCCAATTAGGTTAGAGACCAAGCAAGTCAATAAGGGTTACTTATTCTTCAACCAACTTCCAACTTCAATTTCAACCCCCAACTTCAAGTTTGCAACTTAGGTCCTTGAGAACAACAATAACACTCTTTTATAGCACGTGGAAATATTCTAAGATCTTCTTCCTCAAGCAAGGCAATGCCTCTAAAGTCAACAAGAGTCAAAATGAAACCAAGACAATATTTAAATCTTCCTACAACTCAGATCTAAAAATTTTGGCCCTTGCAATTCTTGGCCTATAGAAATCCTAATGTTGGCTTGATGGACCTTGACCCAGGTTCATAAGTGATTTAGCCAAACAACTTCGGAAGCTACCGGCCCTTTTGGCAATAGTCCGCTATGCACGGACTGAGGTCTCACCCGAGGTAGTATGTGAGGGTGATGGAACCAGGTTTCCGCACCCTAGGGATGTCTTGATTAGGTCTTAGGAAGTTCTCGAGCCCGACCTGTGTGCCTGCGCTGGTCTAACCTTCACACCTAGTGGAACTACTTCCGTGCAACTTTGTAAAGAGCACAAAGATGTGCTATCTAGATATTTGATCTTCACTATGCTATTATTATAGATCTTGACTTAATTGTGTGTACCCAATATTCTTATTAACCATTAAACATTCATACCAAGTGTGCGCAATCATAAAATCATAAAGTGATGAATAAACATAAAAGAAGCATAAACACACAGATCTATGAGCAAATGCATAATGTTCCATAATCAACTTATCTTTTATTAATCCTTTGTTCAGATACAATCCCAACTCTGCCTTGCACACTCAGCTGCAGGGGTCCGTGCACATAGCTGTAGACTCTACCAGGCCTCTGCGCACATAGCTATAGAGCCTCTTCCTACTACTATAGCCCAAGAGTCAGACTTACAGATTCAGAGCTTAATCCCTTAATCAAAACCCATATTACTTCTCCAAGCTAAAAAACTGCCTTCTACACTTAGAGCCTCGCTCTATTTATACAATACCATGGTTCGCGGACCATGGGTAGGCTGACACATTCTATATTAAATTAAATTATTTTAGGGCAGACAACCCTAGACTCTCACGCTCTGTTCCCACATTTTGTGGGGTCTTTATATTACAATGACCAAAATTCAGACTTTAAGCCCTAAAAACCCGCTATGGGGGGATCTGCTACCCAACAGTCCCCCAATACAATCATCGTGACTTGTCCTCGAGTCACCTGGCTAGTGTGGTGAGCTTTACATGAAGTCCATCCAACTATGCCTATGATGTGTGAAGGTCTACAATGCACCATGTTGTTGTCGTCTGGGTCTGCTCCATCTCTACTTCTAAATCATCTACATCGGACTTGATTCTCTACTTTGATGCCAGCTTATAGTACCTGTCTTTATAGTCCCACAACTCTATTTGGCTTGTCGAGTCGTGAAGACTTTACTTTGATTGATTAGTCAGACAGCTGACCCATCTGTGTAGAGCTTTAGGCGACTGCCATTTACTCTTCCTGGGAAGGGTTCTCCATTAAGTTTGACTAGCTAGACCGCATCGCCATCTGTAACTTCTTTGACCACATATGGTCCTAACGAATGCATTCTGAGTTTCCATGGAAATTTTTCGTACTTGTTGTCATATAGCAACACTAAATCGTTTACCTTGAATGTGCACATTTTGATATGGCAAAGGTGCCAGGCTTTCTCACACTGTTTCTGTACTTGTTGATGGAATCCTGCCAGAAACCGTTCTTCCTCGAGCTCTTCTAATTCCGCAAGTCTCTCTTCCAAGGCTTCGCAGTTCGACATGCTTGTAATTGCTGCTATCCGTAAACTGGGTACGATGTATTCCTTTGGCATGACTGCTTCCATGTAGTAGACTAACCTGAAAGGTGTCTGACACATCAATTTCTTGCACATGGTTCTGTATTCACATAACATGACAGGTATGCATAGGTCCCAGTCGTTTCACTGTGCATTACATATTTTTGTCAGTGTTGTCTCCAGAATTTTGTTGAATGCTTTTATTGTCCCATTATCTTGCAGATGGTATGGTGTACTTTTTTGATGATACACCTGGAATTCGTCGGTGAGTGCACTGATAGTCTCATTCAGGAAGTGTGACCCACATCACTCATTAAAATTTTTGGGCAACCAAACCGTGTCAAAACATTATCGAACAAAAATTTCGCAGCTATTGTAGCCGTGTCATCCTTAACCGACTATGCTTCTACCCATCAAGTCAAGTATTCTGTCATGGCAATGATGTAGCATGCACCCATCTTCCCCTAAGGATTGATCGGTCCCACAAAGTCGATTGCCCATTTTTCGAATGGCTATAGTGTCATCTATGGATTGAGTGGCATCTCATCCCTTCGTGATGGTTTCCCAGTCCTTTGACATACGTCATAGACCCGACAGTGTGCTTTTAAATCTTGATGTAGGGCTAGCCACCATAGCCCAGAGCGAAGAATCTTCTGTGCCGTCGCGTGTTCTCAATAGTGTCCTTCTGCAGCCCCTCCATGTGCTTCCACGAGGATCTGTCCTTGTTCAAATTCAGGTACATATCTTCACAATATCTCATCATTTCCCATTTTGTAGAGGTGCCTCATGATGATAGAGAATTTCATCGTGTTCACCACCAATTCCTTCTTCTATTGAACTGTATATTCCTTTAGCACAGTCCCTATGGTTAAAAAATGAATTATATCTTTGAAGTGGCCATCTGCGACGCGCATAGCAAAGAGTTGTGCATCAGGTAGTCCTTCTTCCAAATTTGTTGGCTCCTCGCCTATCTTAACTCGTGATAAATGATCTGGTCCCACATTTAGGCATCTCGGCTTGATGATGACCTCAAAGCCATATTCTTGAAACTGTAACAACCATCTGCATATGTGCCCCCCCAACACAGGCTTGTTCACTAGGTATTTCAATGCGGAATGATCGGAATACATCTTGAAGTGCCCTCCAAGTAAATAGTGTCGATATTTTTGGAGCATGTATACCATTGCAAACCCCTCGCGCTCAATAGTAGAGTAGTTATTTTCTGCTTTGGACAACCGTCGACTCATGAATGTGATTGGGTGATCCATGCCTTCTGCGCCTTCTTGCATAAGTACAGTTCCTAGTGCAATACACGACGCATCAATGTGTACATGAAATTCTATGTCCCATTTTGGAAAGGCCAGGATGGGAGCAAATGCCATTTTCTCCATGAGAACATCCAAACTTTTCTCACAATCATCATTCCAACAATATGTAGCGTCCTTTTTCAATAGCTTCTCCATTGGCACTATTATTTTTGTATAACTCTTGATAAATTTCCTATAGTAACTAGTGTGCCTCAACATAGCGCGTAGTTGTTTGACACTTCACAGTGCTTCTAGATTGAGAATAACAACAATATTCATAGGATACACCATCAGAGCTTGTTTGCAGAACACATGGCAGAGCAGGTTTCCAAAGGGGATGAGGAAGGTGCACTTTTTTAGATTCAGAGCAATCTGGTGTTGTCGAAAAGTATCCAACATTAAACGTAAGCTTGCTATATGGTTTTTAACTAACCTGAATACAATCCAATCGTTCAGATAGACCTCCAAGAACTTGTGGATGTATTCCTTGAACGCAGCCACTACTATGCATGGAAATATCACTAGCATGTTCTTCAGTCCAAAGGGCATAACGTTGTATTGAAAACAATCCTATTCGATTGCAAAGGTTGTATTGCTCCTATCTTTCAGCATGATCTTGATCTGATGGTACCCTGAGAATCCATCCATGAATGAGTAAGCTTCTCATCGCCAACATTCTACAATACTTCATCTGTAAATGGTGTCAGAAATGGATCGTAAACATAGGTGTCATTGAGCTTCCTGAGGTCCATGCATATTCTACTTTCGCCTTTCACCCTTTGGTTTTTTCTCTTAAACTACCATAGGAATCACCCAGTTGGATTCTTCCACTAGTTCAATAATTCTGGCTGCAACCATTTTGTCTAGTTCTTTGTGGACCTTTTCTTTATACTTCGGATTCAACTGGTAAGGTCACTGCTTAACATGGTTTGCATTCAGTTTTAGAGTGATCTTCATCATCCATAATTCACCATTGATCCCCTTTAAGTCTGTGATTTTGGTCGGGAACAAATCTTGATATTCGTGGAGTAACGTGATGCCCTTATCTATCGTAGCATTGTCCCAATAGTCCCCAAGAATCACGTACTTCAGCTTCGCATCCATACCAATGTTTACCTGCTTTTCTTTTAGAGGTGAAGTGATGTCGAGATCCTCAGTTGATGGTCCTGTAACTTTGCAACTCCCTTCTGTTTCTGGAATACTAATATTCTGGGGGTCATCATCATCCTCCTCTACTTGCACATATAACATTCTAGGGTATTGCTTAGCTGGGTTGCCCATGCTGGTTGAAGGACTTGTCATGGTTCCTGTGGTCTTTTGAAGATGGTAGATTTTACGGCTTGCAGCGTGTTGTCAATAGTATTCGACCATCAGACTTCAAATGAGAATGTTAGAAAAAATCCCTCGCGCAAGACATCCTATTCGCCCGTACCATGTCGGAGTTTCGTCTCAGTATACCAATTCATGGGTATGACATCCAGGGTATGGTAGAATAAGTGTCCCATTCAGGTTGAGGTTCTTCTCCATAGGCCTTGGTCCATTTCATGAGGTGTGTGCGTGGGTCATCTCATCCATTGTATTTATCTTCTATCCGTAGTTGCAGTTTCCCAAATCGTAGGCGCATCATCCTTCTACATTCGCACTAGTTTTCAAAATTTCCTTGATGTGTTCTCCAATAACGCGCAGGTGTCGCGCGCAACGCCAACTTCAACACATTGAACCGCTATTATTCAGGGTACTATGCTTTCAAACTTGTTCAGTAATTCATCCACCACTATCAATCCATCATTTGTTGGTAGATCTCGGGCCTGGGTTGTTACGCAATGCAGTGATCTAATCATCATGTTACAGTTCAGTGTTGTCACTTCGTTCAACCAATTATGCTAGCATTCATGTTCCTCGTCTAAGTTCGTGATGTAGGAACTTGCACACTCCCACGAGATCCTTCCAATTGTAATTAGATTCACCCAATCCTCATCTCACGCAGTTATCTTATAGATACAATCCAACTCATCGTCACTTCCATCATTGCGCACTGGTTTAGTGTAGCATGCTCCTTCGAATGGGTCTAGCGGAACTACTACTCGTAGGGACTTTTTCTCGAATATCATCTTCTGCTTCTTTAGGTTAATGACTCCATTCATATCAGTGGCCCAGTCTATTCCTAGCAACGTGGGATAAGGATTGTTGTCATCAACAATCTCTATTACTTCAAAGTTTGTCTATGTGCTCCTGCCTTCGATCTTAACAGTTACCCCATGCAACCTCCCCATGCAACCACACCATCAACCTCATTTTCCTCCCAATGTGCAATGCATGCTTTCCCAATTTCTGGACTACGCTCGGTTCCCCCAATCCTGCACACCTAGTGATCAACTCTTATAGTCCCTTAATTTCCTTATTATAGTGCAATAGTTTCATGCATGTCTCTAAAAAGGTAGTAAGCATAGAAGGATCGACCCCTGGCTTTGGTTGATCATTAGTACCTGAAGTAGAGGCCTCCGCGAAGCTCTTCTTAGCTTCCATAAATGTCTCCTTTGCGCATTTCAAGTCAAACTCAGGTTCCTTTGTAGGAGTCTTACAAACCCATGTATCCTCCTCGAGCTACTTCCCCTTATCTTCTCCTGTAGTCGCACCACTTCTGAGCACCATATTCACATTTGGGTGATCTTCGTGTGGTTCAAATCTCATCATTTGGAAATTTTGAGTTGGGGTAGGCTGAATTACTCCTTTCTCGTGCACCTACGCGATCAACGTAGGACAATCCACTACTTCATGATCGAATTGAGCACAGTATGGACAAGATATTCTTGTTAGGTTGGTACAATCGTGGGCGTAGTGCCCTGGTCCTCCATAATTGTAACAAATTAATTCTTCGCGGCCCCTCCCTGGGCCCATCCCTCCTCGTCCTCGGCCTTGCCCATGAAATCTAGTGCACACCATCCCTGCAGCTGGGTCGAGGCCACACATTTCTGTCTTCACCCTATAGGCTAGGGTTCATTCCATCGTCAACTCGTAGTTGCGACAGGTACACTCATCGTGGCCCACCGATCTACAAAAATTATAGAAGAACTGTTGTGGAGTCTGTGTATACTTCTGCAACAGATGAAAATTGTCTATTGTGTGTTTTCCTCCAATCTGGCAGATCGTGCACCATAGCAGGGGTGTCACACTCGGCCCTGCTTATGCCTCTAGCCTCAATGGCATTGGCCCCCCCCCTGCCAAGTAGTTCACGAACACCAAAAAATGATCCTTGTGATGGCCCTAGCCTTTGAATTTTATGCACCACACTTCCTCGTGCGCCTCTAGCCGTGGTGCCCTATTTTGCTTCGAACTTTGCATCTCCCAGCATAGATTCTGTAGTTTCGCATGGATTTGTTGAACTTCCAATTCTGGGTCTTGTATTGGTGTTCCATGAAGCCTTATCGCCATTTCAAAGAGGCCACAAACCACGCATGGTGCTATGCATCCGTTAGCATCATATTAGCCTTGCAGATTGTACTCTTCAGCCGTTGATCCATATCCCATGGGGTCTCTCCCAGAGGCATCGCAATCTCCTTAAATCCGATGATTGACTGCATTTTTGACTTTGGTTGGCTAAATTCTCTATTCATCGCATTCTGGATTTCCACTATTCCTGCGTTTGGGCGATAATTCGAGTGTTTGATATACCATGTCAACGCGCGATCCTGTAGCGCGCTCACTAATGTAGCTTTCTTAATGTTATCATCTGTAACCCCTTGTGCTTCCCACACTACTCTTACCACAAAATAGAACTGATCTGGGTCCTCATTTCCTATTCCTCTAAATATAGGTAGTTTAATTGTGCTCGCCGTACTGAACTATTGGTTTGGTGGAGGTGGTGTGGGCAAAGATGGGGGTGAAGTGAGTGATGGTGTAAGTGGAGATGGTAACTGTAGAATGCATTGCCTTATCAAACTGACCACACTCCTCAGAGAAACCCAAGCGATCTCTTCCCCACTCTCTCACGAAGGTGAAATTAAGGTATTGTTTCCTAATTCCCTGCTACTTCTATAGACCTTCGAACTCCGCTTTGTTCCAAACATTAATGTATTCACATCACCCGTTTTTCACATAACAACATATTAATACAGGTATTCAAAGATTGGATGTACTTACCTCGCAGTCCCTTGAGAAAACGTTTTGCTTCGCTGTAGCTCACGGTCGTGTCTATCGCAAATTCAGTGATAAACCCTCCTATTATGCGACTGAGCCAATGGTCTACAGCTCGCATGATATTATCTTCTAATGCCTCTAGTATACGCACTAACTCCAGAGTCCACACTATTGGTTGGTCGAGCTTATACCTTCCTTGGCTGTCGGCTAACCTTTCTATCCACTCATATAGTTTTGAAGAGAAGGATACGAAGAAGATCTCATGGATTTCCATATATACGTAGCAATCCAACCACCTCTTCTTGGATATCTGTGGAGTTCTATTTTCTTGTGTCATGAACTTGTGAAGCTTTTTATCCAACCACTCTTCAATTTCTTCCTTTGTAGTGTTCCAATGGCATGACATCAGACATCCCTTAGGAAGATCCTAGTCCTAGAAATGCAACCATTTGTTGGCTTGATGGGGCTTGACCTAGGTTCAGAAGTGATTTAGCCAAACAACTCCCGAATCTACCAGCCCTTTCAGCAATAGCCTTTGGTGCACGGACTAAGGTCTCACACGAGGTAGTATGGGAGGGTGCTGGAACCAAGTTTCCACACCCTAGGGATGTCTTGATGAGGTCTTAGGAAGTTCTTGAGCCCAACCTGTGTGCCTGCACTGCTCTGCATAGTCGTCTAACCTTCATGACTAGTGTGACTGCTTCCATGCAACTCTGTAAAGAGCACAAAGATGTGCTATCTAGATCTTTTATCTTCACTATGCTATTATTATAGGTCTTGACTTAATTGTGTGTACCCAATATTTTATTAACCATTTGACATTCATGTCAAGTGCATGCAATCATAAAACCATAAAGAGATGAATAAACATAAAAAAAGCATAAACACACAAATCTATGAGAAAATGCACAATATTCTAGAATCAATTTATCTTTATTAATCCTTTGTTTAGATACAATCCCAACTCTGCCCTGTGCACTCAACTGCAGGGATCCGTGCACACAGCTGTGGACTCTACCAGGCCTCTGTGCACATAGCTCCAGAGCCTCTTCCTACTACTACAACCCAAGACTCAGACTTACAGACTCGGAGCTTAATCCCTTAATCAAAACCCATATTACTTCTCCAAGCTAAAAAGCTGCCTTCTACGCTTAGAACCTTGCTCTATTTATACAATTCCATGGTCCGCGGACCATGGGTAGGCCGACACATTCTATATTAAATTACATTACTTTAGGGCAGACAACCCCAGAATATCACGCTCCACACCCGCATTTTGAGGATCTTTACATTACAATGACCAAAATTCGAGCTTTAGGCCCCAAAAACCCGCTATGGGGGGATCCACTGCCCAACACCTAACCCTTTCACATATGACAAAATGTGGCCCAAAATCGATTTTTCTTGTTCTTCTATACTTCCTCATACTTCCTTGATCTTCACCCTAGCTTCCTTGAAATTCCTTGCTCTAGATCAAACTTCTTTTCTTGAGAGATAGAATTATTGCCAAATGAGGTCAACAATTCTTGTATTTATAGCCTTTCCATGAGGTCGAATAACCTCTTCCAGGCTGAATTGGCATTGCTAGGGCCAACTTGTGCTTAGAGACTCATATGACTTTCTAGAATCAAAATCATTAACTTTTACATGTTACAAATTTCCAGATAGTGTCTTATACAAATGATAATGACTCTCTTGACTCAAGAAAAAAATTCTTTTGATGTGACAAACACTAGAAGCATGAAGAACATGCTTCACTTAGATGACCATCAAAATGGCGCATGAAACCCATGCTTAAAAATAATATTTTTCTTTATTCTTTTTATTATAACATAATACGTATATAATGATTTGAGCACATTGACAATTATGAAGACTAAAACTAGTTACATTTTCCAACACATGATTTCCTTAGATCTCCACATCCCTTTTAGGTAGATCTTTCAACAGAATGGCTTGTAATTATTTTATTTTTTATTTGGTGGATTTTTGTATATCTTCATTGTCATTTTTCATTATTTCTTATTTTTGTTGTTTTTCTTTTCAATTTCATCCAAAATTTATCTTTCAAGGTTTCTTGAGACCCTGATAAATATACCCTTTTCAACATACAACCATCCATTTCATTAACTTTCTTCTCTAATTAGGAGAACCTAAATTCTAAGTTTTCACTTTTGTTATAAGTCTTGGATGAGCCTTCAAGAGGTTTAATTGGTTTAGTAGCTTCTATATATTTCTTTCAAGCCATGTGAGAAAATAATAATAATATTCCTCTTTACCAAAATTCCCAGTCACCTAAAAAATGGACCTCTTAATCAAAAGTTATGTTACTTGTAAATTAAACAACTTTAAAACCTCAATCTAGAGATTATGTAAATATATGACATATTTTGTTGATATATCTCTGAGGTTTTAACCCTTCTGAATCTAATACTTTGTTCTATAATAGTATAATATATCTTCTCTGTGATTCTACAGGTTTAACCAGGGTTTGATGTGCCAAATGAAAGTTATGGTAACTTTATGAAAACTTGTTGATTTTTAGCCTTTTCCCAAGAGAAAACTTGTAGAGCATGTCACATGTTCAATTCTTGAAGTATAATTACAAAATTTGTACCTGAGTCATTTATTTATGTCTCAAATATATTTGAAAATTTCATAGTCTAAAAAGTCCTAGAAAATAAGTTATAGAAAAAATACCAAGTTAACCTATTTGAAACTAGTTTAAGGACCATTCGAAAACATCACTTCCATAGGGAATATATTTGAAAATATAAAAAAAACAAAATTTTTTATTTTTTTACTGTAAGTACCTAGAAATATCTCTTCCACTTCGTCAAGATATCATGATCTAAAACATCCTTGAAAATAAGTTATAGTGAAAATGTGAAATTGGCCTATTTGAAAGTGATTTAAAGAGCATTTAGGATCTTTGACTTCCACAAATCATATCTCTGAAAGTATAGAGAACCAAAGTATAAAATTTTGATCACATGTACCTAGTGATCTTGCCTATGTCCCCTCAAAATTTCATGATATGAAACATTCACCAAAAAAAATAAAGAACCCTAACTTCTTGAGAGTATATCTTCGAAGGTATAACGAACAAAGATCTAAAATTTTATCATATGTTCCCTAATATTTTTCCACAATATGATCCATATTTCACATTTTAAACATCCCAAAATAAAAATAAAAAAGTACCTACTTCAAGAGAAAACCTACTTTTACAATGAATACTATGTACAAGATAAGATTTGATTCTCCTAAGACTAGGTCTCCTTAGTGTACATCTAGGAGACAAAGGGTACAAATATAATAAAATGGGACCATGAAAGGTTCTATCCTTTGTAATAATACAACACTAAAAATGTGATCACTCAACATCTAGGGCTGAATAATGAGTTTAACATGGGGCTTATATAAGGCTTAACATCATGTTGTGTTGGGTCCTTCAGTTTTTGGGTAAACAATTTTGGCAAAATTTGGTTGGAAATTAGTTGCACAAGAGATCACTAGAAAAATGGAAATGAATGTTCGAAACAACTGGGCATTGAGAATGATTGGAAAGAGGTGCAAAAAGAAAATAAAAAGGAAGTTACACTGGAATTTATAGAGGCCACAAAGAAGGTTAGGTGCGCTAGAGTTTGAAAGAATCCAAGACGATAAGGACTAGATCAAGTGAGCAAGATCAAGGGAAGAAAATCTATAAAAGCTTAAGGAAAGATGGAAAAAGAGGGGGAGATTAAGAGCATATGTATAAATGTTGCCTGTTACATGTCATTTTGTGATACTCACTAAAATAGATTGAAAACTAGATCAATGAACATCCATCACACCTTGCAATCACCCCTTTGCAAAGCCTTGATAATTATCTCTCCAAAAGTCCAAGTTTTCTGGGTTAATCAACTCAAAAGCCTTGTTTTTGGACCCATCACACTTTCTCTTCTAGAAACTTTCACAGTTGCATGTTGCATAACTGAGCAACTACACTGACCAATGCATGTTGCCTTCACTATAGGTGCGATGGCTCTTGAATATCATTAAAAAATTAAAATAATTTAAAATCCTCTCTTTACATAAGCTTCTAAGGTGGTTTCAACTATTTACTATTGATTAAGGTATAAAACTCCTATTCTTGAGGTCTCACCTCTTATCCCTAGAGCTTATCCTCCCTCATATGTGGATCTAATTCCTAGATTGATAAATCCCAAACCACCCTATTTACCCTATAAATTCACTGCCTCCCATAGAGTCTGGGTTGACTTTTGGAGACTCTTAGCTATGCCCTGATGTTGTTGATTTTTACCTAAGGATCCATTACCATCCTTGATTTGTGATTGAAGGCTTGTTTTGTGGCTAAGGAAAGGTGTATTAGGTGGGAGACATCTACATGGTCAAGATTTGTAAAAGGGTTGTAATCTTCTCCTACGTTTCATTAATACAATAAAAATTGTTTTCCTATACTTATGTATATTTGATGCATATGTATTTCAATGCCTTCTTGACTCATTAATTAGAGATATTAGTCTATTTTGTTTGTATCTTGTAATTATCTTGCTTGTTATAGTTGTTTTGTAGGTTCTAATTATAACATTTGAAGTTGGAGTTGGAGCTTACAAGCCAAGAGAAGAGGAGGACTTGAGTTGGACTCCAGGTGGGTCTTTCCTCCATGTTCTAACTCCTCTAAGGAAATCAAAAGTCTTTTGTTTTTTTGTTTCTAGATAAAGCCACTAGATCTAGCGAGTTCATTTCTATCCGCATAAGAGAATTTTTTGTCAAACAACTTGGCAACTCCATTGGGGAATGAGATGTTACCTTAGTGGTTTCCTTTGTCTAATATTTTTAGACCTTTGAACACAGCTCAATTTAACTTGTTCATATAGTAATTAGTATTAGGAAACATAATTTTGAGCTTGGTAGGTTTTTTGTTTCATATTTAGAACAAAATCAACCCCAACGCACTTCCTGGTATGAGACAAAGAGACCCAACACAATTGTATCTCTCTGTGAGTGAGATGAATCACACTGGTTGTCATATGTGGCCTATGATAGTCCCTATATGATGCAAAAATTTGCATTTGAATGCCTTGCTCTGAGTTCTATTCTATTGAAGTGTTTTTCATGAGTCTCTGAATTGGTCATTATCTCTCTGAAACTAACCAATTGTGTAAAATTAAGTGTGGTTGCCTTTGGTCACTAATCATAGGTTTGTTTCACTTTCTTAACATTTTTTGAGTGTTTTTGCTTGCATTTTTTCAAAAAAAAAATGTTGAATTGTGTGTGAGTGTTAATCGCCTTTGAGTGTCCTCTCTTTTGATCTTTGGATTTTTCACCCAATTTCGGTTTGAGTCCTCTATTAATGAAATATCATATTATATTTGATTTCATTGGTGATTCCCTTTAGTTATACTTGATTGGTTCTTTCATTTCATTAGTTAAGGAGGTACTATTGTTCATAAGTAGTCTTGTTATATTGTTTTTTCGCTGATTTGCAATCATCTTGTGTTTGTTTTGAATAATTCTCTTGCATATATTACATTTGCATAGTTAGAATGATCATTTTCACAACAAGAAATGAAATTATGCATCGGTTAGTTTTGCATAGTTTTCAAGGGAGTTGTGCATAGATTACATTGCATGGGTTGACATATTTTAGGGTTTTAAAATTTTGAATTGGAATAATGAAATTGAAATATCTAGTTAGGAAGTTATTTCCTTCTGCACCTTGTTTTCTTCTTCCTTCCCATATATAGATCTTCATTGAAACAAAAAAGAGTTATTTTTAACATGCTAGTTTCATCATAGGAATTTCAGGTGAATCTATTTCATGAAGTCTTCAAATTGAAACTTAATTGAAGATCCACTTTAAAATTTATTAATTTAAGCTAAGGAGCATTTGGAATATTACCGATTCTCACATTGTGTTCTAGGCTAGAAGACATGTTTCGACGTCTTAAACATAGGTGTTGTCATTGCTTGTTTGTGTTACATTCTGTGGGTATTTGGTATTCAATGTACATAATTATATAGGATTGTTCTCCATGTACCCTCGGGTATATTGGATGGCGCTCCACATATGAAAAGTATATTAGAATACTTCCTAGCGTAAAAGACATATTAGACAATACTACCACAAACTGTGCTTCCACATACCTCTAGGTATATTTTGGAATTCCCCATTAGGTGCTTTCCTACCATAGGTAGCTGAGTTGGCCGCCTTGTTAACTGTGATACACCAAACACAACATTTAGGGAGATTTCCTACATGTATTGAACATGGTATTCTGCAGTTCACAGGGACTTGGTAATCCCTTCTTCCTAGTTATCCCTTATATATATATATATATATATATTTGTTCTAAAATAAATTAATCAACTACGAAACAACATAATTGACATTCATGAGACATTAAGTTCTCACTTTACTCGTTATTTAGGTTAAATTTGATGGCAACAATTCCCGAGTCTACCATTCAAGGAAACCCCTCTGATGGGAATCTTGGTCCTTTTTCTCTTTTTGGAAATGTTGGTGCTCCTTATATGGCTATGTTGTACTTTCCAATATTTACCATAGGTTTACTAGTATGGTTGTTTTCAACCTCATTGATCCTGAATTTCCAAATTACTCCACAACCAAGTTCTCCACTTGAAAAACATTAAATTCAAGTTGATCCTCAATTTGACCCTTTTCCTTCTTTGCCCAATGTCTCTTACTTCGTTTCTTATTCCTCGCTTGGTGAAAGTATTAATGCTAGCAACCAGGAAACTAAGAAGAATAAGAAAAGGGCGAAGAAGATGAAGCAAAATAAGTAGGGGGGAAACTAAGTAAAAATTGCTATGAATGCAACTAACGTTGAGAAACCCTCAAAGCCCTATAAATTTAAATTCCCTTGCAAGTTATGTAAGGGTGATCACCTTCTAAGAGATTTTCTTGGTATTCCTTAGGTATTAGACGCCTGGTCTACAGGATCATATCAACCCTTATCGTTAGCCTCTATAGATCATGCTAGTGACCAACAATCGACTAGAGATAATAAGGTCCATGAAAAGAAGGGTAAAATTAAGTTTCCCTATAAGTTATGTGAATGGAATAATATAATCCACCTTTTCCATTGTTTGGATGAAGCCTCCAAACTGTTGGAAAACCTTTATGTTTCTCAACAGTAGCTTCTATCTAGTTATAAAAAACTTTCCATGAATCCTCCACTAGTTGATGAGGTAATTGAATCGAATCCATCTTCAGTCAATCCCACTCTCTATGAACATGAATCCCATGAGTCTGTTCCCAACCAACTATTGGTTGAGAAGATGGTTGACCTAATTCCAACTTTAGTCGATCACACTTTTCCCGTAGAGAGTGAATATCATACCGCTTAGGTTCTTCTCGTTTCTTCTAATTCTACCAAACAAGGGGGAATTTCTCCTATTGTCATGAAACCCCCTCCAAGTAATAACGTCATTTCTTTTGATTGGAATAAATTGACAAAGCCTCGTCTCCATTCTTACATGCCATTTCAAATCATAGTGAAGGCTTGTGATAAGAGCATACATCGCACTGTAATTGATGAGGGTGATTATATTATCATTTTATCCTCCACCACTTACAAATATTTAGGTTCTCCCTAGCTTGTGTTTGCTGCTTTGAATCTATTAGCTTTTAACATAAAAACCAGTCAAACTTTAGGGATCCATCCTTAGTTTCCTATTACCTTGGAAGAAAAAAATGTATGTATTGATGTTATGGTAGTCATGGGTCCTTTGGACTTCAATTTTCTCCTTCGGCGAGACTAGGTTTATGCTATGAACAATGTCATCTCCACACTCTTTTAAGTGACGTGTTTCCCACATAATGTTAAAATTATGACTATTGATCAACTTTCATTTGTTGGTCTTGATTTGAAAACCAATAATCAAACTTCCCTAAATGTTCCAAATAGCAAGTGGTATCTCCCCCACCATAGGTTAATTATGTGGTGACCTGTTTGATGCCTACACCTACCGATGTAAAAGAGCCTTTCACTATTTTCTCACCTTCTTTTGACCTAGATCCAGTAGGTGATATGTTAAATTATTTACTTGGGGCATTGGAACCTGATATTTCCATTAGATCTCTTGATATGTATCCCTTCCAGAGTGTTATTCCCCCATTTGATGAGAACCACTTAGAAGCCATGACCTTCTGGAGGTCATGATCAAGAAAACTAAGCAGAGTTTGTGTTTTTGTGTCAAACTCACTAAAAAATGAAACAAGGTATTATGAGCATAGCTTATTTTCTTGTGTCAAGCTCGTTAAAAAAGGGAACAAGGTTCTCAGAGTATAGTTATTTTAATGTGTCAAACTCATTAAAAATTTAAAAAAATCCTCTCCTGATGATTTGACTCTTTGACTATGATCTCAATTTTGATCTCAGAGATGTTAGCTTCATTTCATCCACCCATAATCCTCTTCCTCCCTTCTTGGGGAATATATTCCTATTAGTAACCAATAGTATATTTAGGCCCATAGGAAGAGTTGTAAGATGAAATGAAGTTGGGGGAGCATGTTCTGCTAGGAGCAATATACTCAATCTCAAGCACAATTTTCACATGTTTCAAGCTTGTGTAAAAATGAAACCATCTTCAAGTATTCTCAAGCATAGTTTTTCTTTGTTTCAAGCTTGTATAAAATTGAAACCTATACCATACTTTACCTCTCATGATTGCCATTTTTTCATCAACCTATTTTTGCAAGATGAGCCTTGGTTTTCTGATTCCATCGTCACCATCTACGTGACCGATCATTCGCTTTCGCTTGGTGTTTAATCTTTTCCTGAAGAACCACTACAATGAGTGGTCTTATTAGCTTTCCTCTTGACCTCTACATGTTTTGAGAAGTTCCATCATGACCAGAACTAGTTGCTACCTTTCATGCCACTCATTCCTCCAGGAAGAGTCCTCTTTAAGCTCTTTTAAGACTCCTAACATATGAAAATATTGTTGAGAACTTGTCTCTTTTGAGTTCATTAAAGTAAATGAAAATACACTTGTCCAGTATAAGTTTAATACTTTTCAGACTGGTATATATTATTTATGAAAAAGGAATAGTTTAGTCAAACATGGCTAAAAGGCTCTCTTGGGTATTGTTTTATACCTTTTCGGGCCCAAGAGACAAATTTACAGAAATGAACATCTTGGAGTTTTCTTTTTTTCCTCTTTTTCAAACTCTTTAAACATGAAAAAGAAGTTGAGTTACGCCTTTGTTGGACTCATAAAACTATTAAACAATGTTGGAATCCTCACGCATGATGAGACCAAACCACTCCTTAGGGTTTGCTAAAAATAATTAGAGGGATTCATTCGAAGGATGAAATTATAGATCAAGCATATGTTATCTTGCTAAAGCTTGTAAAAAATAAATAGGTACTAGCCAAAAATGGTTGGGAAATTGGGAAAGCAAGGAAAACAATGTAAACTTTGAAACGGGAACTGATATTGTTACCTGTTTCGTAGAAATAGCAAAAAAGTGATCTGATTTTAAAAAAGGGCGATGCAAAACACACATGTTTTTTTTAGAGCATAGTTTTTGGCACTTTAATTTTTTCTTATGTACATTACGTTTTAGAATGGTAGTGATTTTCATGCTGATTTAAAAAAGTGGTGATTTTGCATCTGTCGCTTTTTTTAAAAGACCTATTTTATACTTTAAATTTTCTGATGTATGAAATGTAAATAATTATTTCCTAAATTTATTAATTTTTGAAGTGGTCTTCTTCTTCATATTTTTTTTATTTATTTATTTATATTTTTTTGTAGTGAGGTTTTTATTATTTTGCATATTTAAAGAAGAAGGTCGATATTTTGAATTTTTGATAATTCTACATATTATATATCGTTAATTAGTTTTTCGATCCACATGAAATTAATTGTCCTCTAAAAATCAATAATTTTTAACAATTGACATAAAAATGACCATTTTCAACATAAATATAAACTAAAAAACTACACATTTTTGATAATTTTTTTGTTAATTTTTTGCTAGAAATGACATGTCAAAATTACAATTTTTATAGGAAATTTTTAACTAAAAATGGTTAAATAATAGTTTTTTTTTTATGAATTTCAAGTCAAAAAAATAATAATAATTCTTTATTTTTTTCAAAAAATAATGATTAACATAAAAATTAATACGAAAATCACATAATACAAATATTGAACGCATAACAACATTAATTGAGTGCTTATTCTTCTCATAAAATGTCAAAGTCAATACATTACAAGTATAACTAATTAATAGTTACAAAAAATGAGCTTTTTTTTTCTAAGTAAAGACTAGTTCTATTAAGTAAAAACGAAAATATAGTTACAAAGAGGCAGAGGCCTCAGCCAATAGCATATGAGTGTTGTTTAGAGACTAAGCCTGAACCATCCCAGCCTTTAGGAAAAAGACACTTACACTAAGACAGAAACTAGCCAACCAAACTTGGCATATACTGATAATCCATGGAGTTGAGAAGAGGATAGACTTTTTGAGGTATCAGACAATCCAAGCCTATTGAAAAAGTCAAAAAGCCATAATGCCTAACTTCCTTAGCAGAACCAGAGTCATAGACTTCCGGGTTACAAAAACACGGGACCAGCTTGCAGGACCACCAAAACAGAGCCTGAACAACAAAAACCAAGAGAGACCAAACTTGACCCATAACCCCCAGGAAGAGACTGAGCAGAAAGGTAAGCGACCATGTGGCATCACTGGTCCATCTATTCCTCAATGATGGGGCAAGCATAATCAGGCCAATTGACACCATCCCGCTCCATATCTCCCAAGCCACTGCCACCTGGAGGATCCATCTTAGGAATGTTGCCACTGGAGCTAGCAGCAAATGCCATTGACACATTAACCATAGGCGGGTTGCCCTTAGGAGCCTACTGAATGCTGGGTGTCCCCTCCTCAGCATGCAAAGCACCCCGTCCCTCCGCCTTTCCATCCTCCGTCAAAGTATGTCCAGAACTAGGGCCTGTTGCTCCATTGAGAGCATCCTGAGGATGCCCACCTGAATTTCTAGCCGGAGGCCTCTCAACAAATTCTTCTTCAGAGAAGAATATTGTGATATTCGCAGTAATGATGGGCTGATTTAGTCTGCTGTGAAATTGAAAATGGGTGGATTGAGAAGTGTTATGCGGGAAGGGATTTCTAACAGGGTTGGACGCAGGAGAAGGCGGTTGGGACGAAGGCGAAGAACCATTATGCACAGGCTGAGCTACAGCAGGAGCCGACCAAGTTCTTGTATGACCCCCCATATTTCCCCCATGATGGCTTCTCATTCTATGCCAGACCATGGTGAGGCCGCCAGGAGAAAGCACAGAAGCACCGAGACCGAAAGGAGAATGCTGGGGAACAGAGAGCACACTAGGAATCTGAAAGAAGCTTGAGGAACAGGACCCAGTTTGGGAGCAAGGCACCCCAACATAAGTATGAAGAGTCGCCTAGCACCTGTGCAGAATTCTGGAAATTGAAGATCTGTAGGGGAGACCAACAGGAGGTCTGCAATAAGAATGAAATGGTGCACATACAGTGAGATTGAAATCCAAAATTTCCATGATTAAAACCTCATGAACCACGTCTCGGTGAAGGTGAGCATTAAATTTCATTTGCCGTCGAATCGGCCTTCATATCTGATTGCCCTTGAATTGATCCAGCTTGAGCCAAGTGATGTTTTGGGAGGATGTGCTAGCCAGCAGGTGGCAGAGCCGAGCGCTGACTTGCATTAAGGCCTTCAGTAATAACTTTGTAAATCACCCACATCCGGGTGGTTTTCTTCTCCTTGCTTTAGATCATTCTTCACCAAACTATTGAACTCCATTAGTTGAGCTTCAGAGACTAAGCTGGATATTGGGCTTGAGCAAAGTTCCAGTTCACAGTTAACCCCAATGTTTGCTAGAAAGTTAGCCACTTTATTTCCATTCCTTCGAATGTGCTTGAAGGTTACTGCTCTGTGAGAGGAGAGCCATTCTTCAATTAGCTCGAGCCTTTTCGCCATTCTCCAACTACTGCTATCTTTATCTGAGGGGGTATCTTGCATGATTTTGGAAATCATATGTATGATGAGTTGTGAGTCACCCTCTATGATAAGCAGGAAGAATCTGTTATTGTGAGCAAGAATAAGTCCTTGCCAAAGTCCCAACCTCTTGAACCAAGGAAAGTAAGAAGCGGAAGGCCCCTACAATCTCTAAATATTCCTCCGAAACCCACATTCCTTGGGTTGCCTTTCGAGGTGCCATCGAAGTTTAGCTGATACATATGCATGGGAGGGAGGATCCATTTTTTAGGAGAACATTTGGAAGATTGAGATGATTCTTTGGACCAGGGTTCTTGATTCCATTGAAGGTTCCAATTATTCCTTTGTTCTTGGGGAGTCAAGGGAAAATCCTCCTGAGACCAATTATGGAGAAGAAGTGTTTCCTTGATGTTTTGGCATATAGTGTTCCACAAATGTTCTAGAGGCGTGGCTAGATCATTAAAGATCCTCCGATTTCTCTCCTTCCAAATGGTCCACATAAGAAAGCCCGGAATAAGTTTCTAGAGAGAATTCAAGATTGTGCTTTGATAAGGATTCCTGTCCCAATTGCTGATAGTGGCTATAATGTTCCCCTGTATGCGGTCGTCCTTCTGACATCGAAAGCTAACTTTTTCCCAAAGCTTACGCGCATTAGGACAGGAGTGCATAAGGTGCTTTGTGGTTTCCTCGTCTTGTCTGCAGATTGGGCACATGGAGGGCCCGTGATATTTCCTTTTCCTGAGATTGTCCCATGTTAGGACCCTGTTATGACTTAAGAGCCATAGAAAAGTGGAAATTTTTGGCCAGTTGTTAGTGTCCCAGACTTTGCTCCATATTGGGTTTTTGACCATGTTCTCCTTCATTATTAAATTGTAAGCTTCCTTGGTGGTGAAAGAGCCTTTTTCTTCATAATCCCATCTAAGAATGTCCTTATCAGTCGAGCATTGAATTTTCCTTTTCATTAACTCTGAGGTAAGAGATTGTTGGGCTTGTTCTGATCCATTCCTTAATATTTTATCTGCCTGGATCCATTGCCTGTAACCTTGTGATCGAGAAGGAAGCCAGAATGAGTTAATTTTTTCATAGGCCTGAATATCTTGCTCCAGGATCTGCATATCGGTGATCAGATCCTTGATCTTGGGTTGCTTCTGCCAGGAGTCTTCCCAAAATCTAGCTGTGTTGCCATCCTTGACGTCCCAGAGACTATGCTACTAGATTAAATTTCTGTTCTACTTGGCTGAGTTCCATATTAGGGATCCTATACTGATTTTTGACATTCTGACAAGCTCTTATGTTGGAAAATTATTAGCATATTTTTCCTTCCATAGAGAAGCCCATGGGGTGAATGGTGCAGTCAGCCATCTCCACCAAATTCGAGCCCCCATGACCATGTTGCTATGATAAGGATCCCTGAGGCTAGTTCCCCCTGTACACTTATGAAGGAAGACGATTTCCCACTTAACAAGGGCCCGTTTTCGGCCAAGCCCAGAGTTGCCCCATAAGAAGGATCGTTGCATGAGCTTGATTTCTTGAAGAACCCATTTGGGGGCCGCTAGGATAGAGAAGAGATAAAGCAGCAAGGATTGAATAACAGCTTTTATAAGAACTAATCTGCTTGTCATATTGAGCGTTCAGTGAGTCTAGGATGAAAGGTAAGCTTCCATCTTTTATAAAAGGATCTTCCAAGTGGAGTGCTTCAAGGCTGAGGCTATTAAGGGAGCACCTAGGTAGGTGGAAGGCAGTGTAGTAATAGAAAAACCAAGAATGTGGGCAATGGTTGCTTGGGTCACTGAAGGAGTGTGAAAGAAGAATAATTGAGATTTGACTTTGTTAATAGAGGCTCTTGAGGCATTTGAGAAATCCGATAAGATCGATTTGAATTGACGAGCTTCTTGGACTGAAGGATGGCCATAAAGCATATTGTCATCCACAAATTGCTAGTGGGTAAAGGTGGAAAAGATATGGAGAGACATACCTTTAAGGAGATGAGAGTGTTGAGCATTTTTAATATACCGGCCTAAACCTTCTGCCATAATAACAAAAAGGAACGGGGACAGAGGGTCTCCTTGTTTCATGCCTCGAAAGGGATGAAGGGGGAAGAGGGAATCTCATTAATCAGAATCAAGAAGAACGATGAAGAGATAAGGCTCATGACCCACCTGACCCAGGGAGGAGCAAAGCCAAAAGCTATAAGGACTTCTTTGATGTACTGCTAGCTCAGACTATCAAAGGCTTTAGAAAGATCTATTTTCAGCAACATACCTAACTTTTTGAGATGCTTCATGGAATGTATGATTTCATGAGTCAAGATGATTACGTTCGTGATCTACCTGCTTTTGACGTACCCAGATTGCTCCGAAGAGATGACTGGAGGGAGCAGCAATTTGAGTCTAGATGCTATGACTTTGGAGACAATTTTGTAAATGATATTGCAGAGGGCAATATGTCTGAACTTGTCTGGGGTGCTGTGATGAGATTCCTTAGGAATAAGGGCTATGAATGTAGCATTCATTCCTGGAAGCATCCATCACATGGCTCTTGATTCCTCAACAACTTGCCAAACTTCCATTTTGATCAGATCCCAGAAAGAGTGGAAACAATTTGAGGTGAAACTGTTCGGACCAGGCGCTTTCCCATCCTTCAATTGGTGAACAATAGCTTCTACTTCCTATAGGTCAACAGGCCTGAGAAGGAGTTGGTTATGTTCCTCGGTGATAAGTTTTGGTATGTTCCTTGTAATTTTCCTTATGTCTTGCAATCTATCTGTGTTGGGCTCCTTGTGCACTTGCTTAAAATAATTTAGAAGCTCACTCTCAATTTCTTCATGTGATTCCACTTTTCTACCCTACGCATTCTGGAGATGGGAGATGTTGTTGTTCATTCTGCGCTAGATTGTGGTCCTATGAAAACATTTTGTGTTTTTCTTGCCATCTTTAAGCCATCTTATTCTAGATTTCTACCTCCATAGCGTTTCTTCATGTCTTGCTCTCTCAGAGATTTGCGATTCCAGCAGTTTTTCTTGTTCAGCTGAGTCCTCTAATCAACCTTCGAGTATGATTTTGTGTTGCAATTGTTTCATACTCTTTTCCAGATCACTCTAAGCCTTGAATATATTAACAAAGGAGTTATAATTCCATTGTTTTATTTTTCCCTTGAGATGCTTAAGTCTTTGCTAAAATTGAAGCATTTTTGTGCCTTTAGGAGGAGAGAAATTGTTCAATTCGGTTTTAACCAGGTTATTGAAATCCTGATTAGACAGCTAGAAAGCCTCAAAGCGAAATGGTTTGCGCTTTGAATTTCCAGGAAGGGACCAATGAAGGGAGATTGGCTAGTGGTCTGATCCAAAGATAGGCAGAATAGAAGCAACAAAGTCGCCTCCTATATGAATGGCATTTTCTGATAAGAGGAATTTTTCTAGGCGCGAGGCTATCTGATGCATCCCTGCTCTTTTTTTATTCCATGTAAAGAGTCCATTATTGAAGGGAAGGTCTATCATCCAATTGTTTTGAATGAATTATTTTAGATTGATCCCTTCCTTAATGCTACTGATTCTGCCTCCCTTTTTCTCCTCCAGGTTTGTAATCATATTGAAGTCGCCCCCAGCTATCCAAATAGGGTGCATCATGTTCAAGTTGATTGCTGAGAGGGTGTTCAAGATTTTGATTTTGTGCCCAACCTCCTGGGGAAATATACATTGGTTAGAAGCCCATGTATATTGGTTCCTATGATGTGGAAGATTGCCTGAATGAAATTCCATGTGGCATGACAGTTATTGAGTCTAATGGAACAAGGGTCCCATATAATTGCTAAGCCACTAGACGATCCATCAGCATCAACTACTACAGAGAGACAGCCCGGCAATGCTTTTATTGCAATCCTTTCTAGCGCTGATGAGTCACACTTAGTCTCTTGCAAGAAAATGATTTGAGGTTTCTCCTACATTATCAAGTTTTTGAGAAGTCTTCCTTTCCCTGGGCCATTAAGGCCTCTAATATTCCATGATAAAAGCTTCATTGGGAAGTGTTGGGGAGGGTATCATAGTACTTTGTCAGCTTAGAGTATCCGCCTGACTCTATTAGCATTTCTCCTATTCGAATAGTGTGTTGGAGGTCTGTTTTCTGCCCTCGCTTTTTGTTATTTTTGGACATGAGTTTCCCATCCTAGACACCTCCTCATTGAACGCCAAGGGATTTGTGTCTTTGTGCCTTTGAGAGGATCACTTCCAAGTTTTCTAGTTGTCTGGTTGGAATCTTGTCGTAATTATTTGTCTTGCATGCCATCTCTAGTTCTAGAAGATCTAGTTCCCCGATGTCTATATTCTCCTGTTCCTCTTCCATTTGCTGAGATTCCTCGAAATCTTTAGTGGGTTCTGTAAGTGTTCTGGATTCATAGTGGGTGTTTTCCACCTCCATTCCTTGATTGTTCCATGCTGGGATATCTGGCTTATTAGGTAATACAAGATTTGAGGGCAGAGTATTTTCTTGAGGAGACTTGGCTTTGGAAGGAGCAGAAAATTTATCGTTTGGAGTATCCTTCTCTGTGGACACAGGATTTACCAGGCTGGGATCCTCATGGCTTGCTAAAGCATCAAAACTATTGGAGGTCGAGGGCTGGGAGGTGCTAGCCTGAGGAAATTTAGGATTAGGCATGGGTTTCTTGTGGCCCTTTCTATGACTAGTTACCTTAGTAAAGTCGTCGAACTCAGGTTTTTCTGGAGCAGAAGGGGTTGAGGGTTTTTGAATCAGAGGACAGTCCCCATATAAATGTCCCAAGGCATGACATCTTCTACATCTAAATGACACATGCTCATAATCAATCAACTGAACTCATTCAACATCGTCATGGTAAATACTTACCTTATCTGGAAGAGCCTTATTGAGGTCCATGTATACACAGATTCTTGCAAAAGAGGTGTATCTTTGAAGTTTTGTTTCCTCTGCCACTTTAATAAACTTGCCCAGAACATTTCCTATAGCTTGTAAGAAGGATTCTTCCTAGTATTCCACAGGCATAGAATACAATCTTATCCAGACTAGAGCCCAGTTGAGGTCCTCTTTGTCAGGGTTGAAGCGCTCTACCCAGCCTCTGAGGTACAGTCCTACCACATTGAAGAAATACGGCCCTCCATCTAGAACCCTATTTCGATCCTCGAGACAGTTAAAAATGGCTGTGAAGAATCCTTTCAGTCCCAGTTGTAGAGTGATGTGTCCTTTGGGATGCCATTTTGCTGTTTTCCAACCATGCAGTGCTTTTTCCGTTGGCCAAAGTCCTATAAATTTGCCTATTAAGGCATGATCTCTCATATATTGTATCTTAGCATTGATTTTATGACTCAGGAGTTCTACCTTTGGTCACTCAGTTGCAACTGGCTTACAAGTGGTTGAGGTTACTTTGGGGTGCTCAGTGTCCGATTTTCTCTCCTAAGGATTCAGATCCGTGCCCTCCTCTCGAGTCCTCTCATGTTTGTCGTTTTATCTGAATTGTTGTCGCTCTGCATATTTGAATGGGGGAGGCTCCGAGCCCTCCCCCTGGGGGGTATCATGAAGACCGCGACTGCGCGATCTGTGACTGGAGGTTGTTTAGCTGACAATATAAGCAGGTGCACAGAGGATCAGAGTAGTCTGTTGTTGCAGGCTTTCACCAAAACCCTAGATCGTTGGAACGCCCCCGCTCTCCTCCTGCCTCAGAATATCCATCCACAAAAATTGAGCTTGATTTCCAAGCATAACTTAAATTTAATCAACAATGTTACGTAATCCAAAATCTTCATCTCTAGAGTTTCATCATTGTCTTCTCCCACAATATTTTCTGCTTCATTTTTCTCATTTTCCTCTTTTAATGGATCTTTGATGTCTGCGAATCTCCCAATTTATGCATTTCCAATCATTTCATGTAATGGTGATTGGAGTTCCTTTGCCTTTTTTGCCACACGTGATTCACTAAAGTCCCCTTTCTTCAACCCAATTTCTTTCATTGCATCTAGAAGAAATTGAAGAGCATTAATTATTCGCTAAATAAAATTGCATTGTATTGGATCTTTTTCAATGGCAATGCAATTTCTTCCTTTTTGAAGGAAACGTCCTAGTGTTGTACCTAATTATCAAGCACAAAAGAAATAATGAAGTAAATTATTACAATGACTATAAATTAAGAAATAACATATTGAAATTCAATTCCATATAATAAAACTTACCCGAGTCAGAAAATAAATCCAGAACCCAATCTCCTTCATTTGAACATATGTCTATAAGATAGTTAATCAATAAATGTGGTTTTTGATAAATGTTAACTATCTCTCTTTTTTCTTCTTTGTCTTCATATGTCAGTTTTCTCGCAACATCATCAAAAGTCAGTATTTGGCTATGACTCTTTCCATCTACCCGATTAGAAATCATAGACATATAGCTATCATCTTTTGCTCAACCATCAATATGGATGAACTCACGGTCAACCATTTAGATCTTCATGGTTAAGAAGATTTGACTTTTGCCTGTAACATGAAATAGTAAAAGTTCAATTAACTTGTACATAAATGAATTTTATAAGATTAATCAATTATAAATTTTAAATGTCTTAACATGTAAGCTGCATCCTTGAATTTGTTTTCCCCTTGAAGCTTGATAATAACATTGCCAATTGTGTGTTTGAATGAAATGTCACAAATCTCCATAATGGTGATGACATGACTTTTAGAAATCTTGCAACCACCTTACTAAGATCTCGATAAATATAAGGGTCACTATCATAGTCAATGTTTGGAATATTGTAACCATGGGGAATATCTACAATAACTAAGGCATAGACCCTTTTAGGTATGAATTTAGCAATGTCTTCACAATCGCCTTGTATTACTTGATATTGAATAGTGTCAAGCCCATTCCAAATGAAATGAGTTAGAGTTGGATCAAGTTCAACATTCTTAAGATGTTGCTTCTTTAGTCTTTCGATCTTAATTTTTTCAATAAAGGTTCTGAAACTATCTGGTGCTCCATTTGCATCCTTCCTCATCTTTTATAAAATAAACAAATATATGTGTAAGTTTATAAATTAAAATAGTATACAGATGAATAAAAATGAATGTATAAATCAACATACATTTTTAAATGCAAGATAATTTTTTTTTAATGTTGATGTAGAACTTGAATATGGATAGTTGCATACAACATCATCCCAACTAACTTCATTGAACAATTTAACCATTTGTTTTTGAATTTTCATGTAAACTTTGCGACTGCATAGATAAAGTAAAAAAAGTTAATATAATGATATGTATAACAAATACTACCAAGAACAATATGTTATATTTAAAATAAAATTATAATCTAGAAATAAATAAAAATAATTCAACAAAATTACTTTTGAAATTCCTCAGACATTTCCTCCAATGATAATTCCCCTAACTCACATGACTTAATATTGCTTTGACAAGTTTTTCATCCTTCACTCCTTGCGATTCTCTCCAAGGTGTGATAGTCATATCTTTTGGAAGCTGCTTCATTCAGGACCTGATTTACTATTGCTACATATCAATGGTTTAGACATTTTGACCTTTTGGTTTTTAATGCCAATGTTCTCCCGCATACTAAAAAACTCATTAATCAATTCCCATATCTCTCCAGTTCTAAATGCCAACTAGAAAATTTTATCAATACCTATGAATAAATTAGTAGTTACTTTGCAGCCCTTTGAATTGATTTTCTCTTCAATTTGATAGCCTATTTCCATACAAAATTCCTTTCAGAAATCTACAATAACATTTAACTTATCTCCACCACATTTTTCTTCAAATTCACTATGAATAAATCTAACCCTTTGGATGAAAGTCTTATACATCCTATATTCATTATCTAAATTATGATCCCATGCCACTAACTTTGCTTCTGTATCTGATAAACCAACATAAATGATACATTTCATTGTTTCAAAACGTGGGTTATTGGGATATTCCTCCATCAATTGTCTTTGAGCTTCTACAGAATGGTTCCCCCCCAAGCACATAATAATTGTATTCAAAACATTTTGACTTATCAAATGCTTCTTTGTTGGGAACTTGAACTAGATCAACACGAAGCACATAATTAACCACATGAGCATATGGATTGTACCTCATCAATGTCTTCAAGTTGTGAACATGCAGATGGTGTGGCTTTCTGATTTGATATTTACATTGTCCTTCACTTGCCTTATAGATTTGTTTAACATTAAGCTGAAATGTACAACCACCTCCAATTAAGTTTCTCTTTGTCAAGTTTTGTCGAATGGCATTTTGTTTTGTTTTGATAATGCCATCCTCTAAATCAGCTCCTGGTGTAATGATTTCTCTACTTTCTTTTGAAGTTTCACTAGGTTCTTGACTGTTTGTAATGACTACTTCAAAATGTTAAACTTTACTTTTCTTCCTCATAACATTCTCATCACTAAATAGAACAGATTTATTCTTGGGCATTGTTACTTTCAGTCCTTTATGGCTCCTCTCAGTTCCAATGTCATCCTCTGTAACGATAACATATTCTTCACTGCTAGTTTCAACTTCCTCATCTTCAAAAGTAACCTGTCTACCTTTGCTAGATTTATCCACTAGAGGCTTTTTTCTAATCCCTTGGATGGAGTTTTGTAGCATCATGAATTACTACATTTTGCTTGCTTGCCATATCTTCTTCTGACACTAAGTAGAAACTGTTGACAACTTTCATAATATGTTGCTCTATGAAATGAATGAATCCCAACCTAATTGAACAACTTTCAACAAAATTATGCCAAACAAAATATCATATGTCAATAAAAACAAAGTTATAAAAATATAGTGAGAAAATCACAAGAACGCAAAAAAAAAATATAAATAACAATACTTACGATATTTTGTGTCATCTCATTTATGATTTGTTTACACAACATTGTATGTACCTCTCTCATGTCATACAAGGAATATGATAACTGGTATTTAATCCTTTAATGTGACTTGAGCGGTTTTGTAAGTATGTAAACAACTTCACTGTCCGGTACCAAACACATGCCTATGACCTCTCCCATCACTTCATAAATTCCATTATCGTTAGGTATATCAACATATAGATATATCTGCACATTTTGGCTTTCTCTTTCTTTCACATATCAGAAATTTGTTGGAAGTTTCGCTTCTTTTGATTTCTTCGAGTATGAAATCATCTTCTTGTCATTTGAGGCACTTGAAATATTTGTAGCCATCAGCTTAGGTGGGATTCATTCAACAATGTTTTTTGAAGATCCACCTTTAAGAGTCTTTGGTCCAAAAAGATTCACATAAATATTCTTTGATGCCATTTTCCTAAAAAAAGACACATATAAATCAATAAATCACAAAAAAGATAACTTAAATTAACAACGAAAACGATAAACGATAATTAATTTTGTAAACCATTACAATTAAAAAAAAAGTAAGAAATTTAAAAAATACAGCACCCTGACACCCCACCTGAAAATCGGTCATCCAACTGAGCTATCCATTGTGTCCAGGCCCCCTACCCCACCCTGGTGGCCCAACAACTTCCCTCCCTCCTAAACCCCCAACACCACCCGACCCTGGCGACCCAACGAACCAACCGCTGCTAGCCCCTGCCCCACCCTGGTGGCCCAACGGCCTGTGAGGGTGGCAGGCTAATTCCTGGAATCGGCCCACCACCCTCGTGGGCTGTTGGGCCATTGGGGTGGGGTGGGGTGCTAGTTAACCAGCCCCACTGCCCCTAACCCATGGGCTTGTTTGGCTATCATGAGCATTATCGGGCCCACCATGCCCATTCCTGACGAAGTGGGTAAATTTGGCCCACAAAATTTTTTAATTTCTAAAAAAAAAGTTTAAACTTCATTAAACTCATTTAATTTTAAAATTTTCGAAGGAGAAAAATTAACTAACCTTTCAAATGCGAGAATACTCCATTGAATATGTTGTTGATAGCAATGTAACTGCTCCACAAATTCGCTCCAAGTCTTTTAACAAACCTCGGAAAACCTTGATGTGATGTGAGTACTAGTGATAATGAAATTTATTATATAGGTGAAATTACAGAAATTTTTGCCGTACGTTGATGTGGGATTAATTTGCTTTTATAAAATTTAACATTTTAATTTTGTTATGGCGATATAGGAAACTATGATAAGGAGAATATTATGGAATTGTTTTATAGCATGGTGAATGTGGGATTAATTTGTTTTAGAAGGTATTATAAAAATTAAAAAAACATTCAATTGTCTAGTAAATATTATATAGTTTAGCTATTAAATTAATTCAGGTAAAAGATTTAGTTTACAATTTTAAATTTAAAGATTTATTTCACAAAAAAAAATTAGTTAAAATTTTTCAATAAATTGTAGAAGAAAATAATGGAGAGAATACATGAAACATAATTTTTGGAGGGAAAATTTCATTCTTTAAGCTATATAATATCATTAGGAGAGTCTGCGTTTGTATCATTCAACCTCTTCTATTTGAAAGGGTTGGATTCTTCTAATAGTGAATATTCACTTTGTGAAGCATCAACATCTTTGTCGTGCAACAACTGTATTCATATTGATGAATATAACGGAAATTCTTCCACTATGAATAGAGATTCAATTATTCCACTTAGTCCTAATCCTAAGGTTTATGAGAGAAATGTTAATAAAATATGGATGAAGAATTTCAAATAAATAAAGAGCCACAGTTTCCACTTAGTCCTAATCCTCAGGATTATGAGAGCAACAATGATGAGGAGCATCATGAAGAATTTCAAAAGAATGGAGTGTCACGATGTCCACTTAGTCCTAATCCTATGGAATGTGAGAGCAATAGTGATGAAGAGCATGATGACGAATTTCAAAAGAATGGAGTGTCATGGTGTCCACTGAGTCCTAATCCTATGGACTATGAGAGCAGTAGTGATGAAGAGCATGATGACAAAATTCAAAAGAATGGAGTGTCATAGTGTCCACTTAGTCCTAATCCTATGGACTATGAGAGTAGCAGTGATGAAGAACATGATGAAAAATTTCAAAAGAATGGAGTGTGAAAGTGTCCTCTTAGTCCTAATCCTATGGACTATGAGAGTAGCAGTGATGAAGAGCATGATGAAAAATTTCAAAAGAATGGAGTATCACGGTGTCCACTTAGTCCTAATCCTATGGACTATGAGAGCAACAGTGATGAAGAGCATGATGAAAAATTTCAAAATAATGGAGTGTCATGGTGTCCTCTTAGTCCTAATCCTATGGACTATGAGAGCAACAATGATGAATAATTTCAACTGAATAGAGTGTCACAGTGTCCACTTAGTCCTAATCCTATGGACTATGAAAGCAGCAGTGATGAAGAACATGATGAAGAATTTCAAAAGAATGAAGTGTCACAGTGTCCATTTAGTCCTAATCCTATGGAATATGACAGCAGCAGTGGTGAAGAGCATGATGAATTATTTCAAATGAATAGTGTGTCACAGTTTCCACTTAGTCCTATGGGCTATGAAAGCAGCAGTGTTGAAGAATATTATGAAGAATTTCAAAAGAATAGAGTGTCACAATATCTACTTAGTCCTAATCCTATGGATTGTGACAGTAGTAGTGATGAAGAACATGGTGAAGAATTTCAAATAAATAAAGGGTCGTGGTTTCCACTTAGTCCTAATCCTAAGGACTATGAGAGCAATAGTGACGAAGGATAGGATGAAGCACTTAGTCCTAATCCTAAGGACTATGAGAGTAGCAGTGAAAAAGGACAGGATGTAGCATTTTCAATAAGTAAACAGTCACATTTCTTATGTAGTCCTAATTATATGGACTGTGAGAGCAGCACTAACAATGCACATGAGGAAGAATATCCAATAAACATCGAGTCTAATTTTCCATTTAGTCCCAATTCTAAAGACTATGATAGTAGCACTGAAGAAGGGGAAGATGAAGAATATCCTCCAAGTCAGTATTTCAAAAGCACAATTGTTCATGGTGAGGATAACATTCCTCAGAATGATGACGAAAATTCTTATACAAATGATGAGCCAATGATGGAGATGTTTCCAAGAAATATTGTATTGAGGAGTAGGAGCAGACCTTTTCGTATCAATCCAATATGTTCTAGTTATACAAAGGGTAGAGTAGAATATCTGACGAGAAGAAGTTCTATCAGTGCTCTCATTTCAAGTGAATGTTGTAAAAAATATTTCTTGAAACATATGGATTTCAAATTTGCATTAGAGAGAAAAGGGAGATATTTGTCAATGAATAAAAACATGAAAAATTCATCTTGAGTTAGGTGCATGAAATATACATTGTTAGGTTATGATTATCATATTAGGTCTTTATTTATCTTTAGAAAGGGTTTCAAAATGTTTCATTCGATAGGTAATTTTTGTCTCTCGAGAATCCAAGAAAATTTTGAAAAGGATCCCACATTTTATTCAAAAGTACGTCATAAACAAACGTTTGGGCATTATCAAATACTGCAATATCATGGATGAAAGATTTCTTTTCAAAGTATGGAGAGTGTATGCCAAATAGAGAGACAATACATATTCCAGATAATTTTTCAAGACGATAAATCTACAACTTAAACAAAGAATTCGCAGAAGGTTTTGAGGGACATGATCAGTTTATTACATATCAATATTTTGTGAAGAAAGAATTCAACAATGTCCGTATTCAGAATGGGGATTTGCAATACATGTGTTTCTCTTAAATAAAAAAGGGATAAATGTGAAGGGTTAGAAAGAGGTAAGCATTCATAACTTTAACTTTTAAAATCGTATAGTCATCAATTATGAAGACATATTTCTTAATGGCTTTGATTTATGTTGTGTAGATTCAATTGTCAAAGAACTTTAGGAGCATCACGAACAACAAACAAGTGAAAGGAAAAATTTGTACAAGCATCGAAAGAAGTTTTATGATAATCTGAATAAATATTTGGGTTTGATAATTGATGGTATGGACCAGAAGAAAACACTTTTACCATATTTTGTTTTCACACCCAAAAATTTACAAGAGGAAAATTTTATTCAGTATCACTTGGTTAGTTGTATGGTCTTCAATGGGAAAATGTTGCCAAGGGTGTACTTCACAACTCCAAATATTCATAATGATGCAAATTTGACAATAACCATAATTCATGATGTGCTTTCTCATTGGTCTGGTAATATTCCTAAAGTTTTGTATGTACAATTGGACAAAACTTGCCGTGAAAACAAAAATCAGGTTTTTTTTGGATATCTAAACATGGTTGTTGAATTGAGAATTTTTCAGAAGGTAAAGGTTGGTTTTCTTCTTGTTGGGCACACTCATGACCATGTTGATCATATGTTCAGTTGTTTTTCAGTCACATTGAGGAGGAAGGAAGTTGGGAGCTTGCCATCATCAATTGAATGTATTAAGAAATCATACATGCCAAATCCTGCTTTTGATGTGTTGGAAGAAACTGTTGACATGTGAAGGTTTATTGTGGGATTGCATGGTGAGGAGAAATGCATCAATTTCGTATCAAAAAAATTAATGGGAAAACACTAATACAGGGAAAGAAGTACTCAACTACTGCAGAATGGGCATCGTCATCAGGTTTGGAATTTTTGAAGTTCATTCCAGATCATCCAATATTTGCATCAAAAATATTGTTATTACAATCAGTTGGTGAAGTTCATAATGCATATAGATAGAATAGAGATGTAAATTATTCTAATTTTCTAGAAGAAATTAAAAAATGTATTAGATATACATATGAGTACTTTGACATTGCTGATTCAGTTTGGTGGGAGTCATTTTTCAATTATCAAAGTGATATCATTTCAACAACAACAAATGAAGATATACCTTTGAAAAATCCATTTATTTGGCCACAAAATGTGTCAAATGAACATGAGGAAATAAACATTGTTGAACAACAACAATCTTAAGGTATTATTAATTCTTCACAGGCAGAGGAAAGAGAGATGTATATTGGTTCCAGAAGATCTCATGCATAACATGAAGCCATGGAAGACCTTTACAGGGGTTCAATATAGGATATTAAGGAGGGTTTCATGATCGTAGTGATAGCAGATGGAGATCCCAATGGATATCCATTATGGGTGGCAAGGTTATGAAGGTCTTTACAGAAAATGAGGATGTTACAGGTGTTGAAGTACATTGGTATGCCACAAATACACACCCATTCAATGGTTTGTATAAGCTAGAGATGATAGTTGACAAAAAAATTGGCGGAAAGAGAAAAGGAAAGGGTACAAATATAAATTTCCGCCACACTGACCTCTTAAAATTGGAGGATGTTGAAATACTTGTTTATGACTTCAATTTAACGAAGAGAGGAACTCTTCACTTCAAGATGATAGAAATTCTGAAAAGGTTGTTACCAGAAGGAACAGTGTTGAGATGGGAGTCTGTTGAAACCAATCATAGATCTAGAATAATTTTGAAACCTGAAATGGTGGGCATGCATGTGGACTCAGATGGAGCACTAATTGATGAAAGAGAAGAATATGGAACATATTCGTCTGCATCCAGTCATTCATATGAAGATGTGAATTCTGATGGTGTGCAAGAAAATATGAGTGATTTTAAATAATTGTCTAAGATAGTTTATATAATTGATGTTTGCATCATATCTTGAAATAAAAAAATTTATTTCCATATGGTGTTAAATCAGAAGTTATGAGTCATTTTTATGTTGTTGGATTATATGTCTTAATTATGATTATTTTTGTTGTTTAAAATATCTACAATGCAACAATAAATTAGAGATATAATGTATGTTTCATTCAATATAAAAATAGTGATATTTTGATTAATTTAGTCATGTAATTTGTTCATAATGTCATGTTTTTTTAATTTTATGGTTGAAAAAATTCCAATTTTTTTGTATCTTTAATGTTATGGTTGAAAACAATTAGAATTTTAGTGATATTTAGTGTGATGTTATTATATGTTTAACAACATGGATGAAAAGTAATAGAATTTTAATGTATTTTAGATCCCATTATTTTCTCTTTATCGTCATTACTAAAACATGTTGAGTTTATACTTAGGAAAAAAAATGTTATTCCACCAAAAAATATTATTGTGTTTTTTTCCTCATAAACAACTGTTTTTTTGCACATAAAAATTTGGTTTTAATGGCATTTTTTTAAAATGTTGAAACTTGACCCTAAAAAAAAACCATCATTCCAGTATCAACACTTTTCATTTTCAGGATGTTTTTTGCACAGTTTTTGCACGTAAATTTCGTTTTCACTTCCATTTTTATAACATGCTCAAAATTGACCCTAAATGAAAAGCATCGTTCTAGTATACACACTTTTCATTTTTAGCATTGTTTTTTATGTTTTTTCGGGGTTTTTTGGCCAGAGTTCTCGTTTTGAGTTTATAGTTCCCGTTTCAAAGTTTACATTGTTGGAATTAAACCTATTAATGGAAACAATTTTCTCTTGAACATGACACTCTTTTACTTCATCTCTGTGTGTTGGGTAGCAAAGGGCCCGCGTAACATTTTTGGGGCTTAAAGCTCGCAATTTTGGGAAAGGTATGGTAAGGACTCTACGAAGTGCGCAAAGCACGAATTGCAAATGAGTCAAGTCAAAGGGTTTTCCACCCAAAAATAATGTAAAACAATAGAAAGTAAGTTGGCTTTCCCATGGTCTGCGGACCATGGGAATATATAAATAGAGCGAGGCTCTATGGGTAGAAGTCAGTCTTTTGGTAGGTACTTTTGGATCTAAAATGTAATGGGTTTTTGAAGAACAAAGTCTTGAAGCATTTGTAAGTCCGAGTCAAGAGGGTTGGTAGATGGATAGAGGCTCTACAACTGTGTGTGAGAGGCCTAGTAGAGTCTGTAGCTGTGTGCGCGGACCCCTGCAGTTGAGTGCGCAGGGTAGATCTGGATGTATTGGTGAAGAAAGTGAATAAAGATAAGTTGATTCTGAAATTCTGTGTTAATTCTGAATTATTGCGGATCTGGTTAATTTATGATTGATATAACTGTTTAATCTATGCACGTATGCGTATGTTATGAATCTATAACTTTTCTGAGTGCACGAATTGGTTATTTCTAGTAAATTTTTGCTTAAAGGCCATAAAAAGTAGATCTAATCTATAAACAATGCATTAATAAGTATTAAGGATTTTTCCTGGGTCCAGATCTACACAGAGCAGAGTGGTGCGAAGCCACAGAATGGTGCGTGAACCCTCCAGAACCCATCAAGACATCCCAAGGGTGTGGAAACTTGGTTCTAGCACCCTCCCTTGCTACCTTGGGTGAGACCTCAGTCTGCACTCCGCGGACTATTGCCGAAAGGGATGGTAGATGCGAGATTTGTTTGACTGAATAACTCTTCTGAACCTGGGTCAGGCCCATATAAGCCGATAAATGGTTCCATTGCCGGGATGGGGATCTACCTAAGGGATGTCTGATGTCAGAACAATGGAATCCTACAAAGAAAGAAATTGAAGATTGGCTAGATCAGAAGCTTCACAAGTTCGTGGTTCAGGAAAACAGAAACCCACGGATATCAGAGGAAAGGTGGTTGGATCGGTACATATACATAGATATCCATGAAATCTTCTTCATAACATTCCTGATAGAGTTGTACGAGTGGATCATGAGGTTAGCCAATAATATGGGAAGGTGCAAACTAGATCAACCTCTTGTGTGGACTCTAGAATTGGTGCACAGGCTAGAAGCCTCTGAAGATAAAATCGCACACATAGTAGATCACTGGTTGGATCGGGCAACAGGAGGGTTTATTACTAAGTTTGCAATAGACACAACCGTGATCTATAGCGAAGTAGAAAGACACTTTCTCTAAGGATCGCGAGTAGTTACATCAAATCACTGAATACTTGGATTAAGGTGTTTTTATCTGAAAAACAGATTATGTGCATTTATTGATGTTTGGTGTAACGCAGAGTGGAAGAGGCTACCGAGGAACCGAAGGATTAGAGAACAGTTCGCTAATTTCTATTTCACGGGAAAGCAAGGAGCAGTTCAACCATGAAATGGTGGATTGCTCAACGTTAATTTCTTAGATGCGTGAAAAAGGAGTATTACAGCCCACTCCAACGTAAAATGTCCAAATGATGAGATCGGAACCATGCGAAGAAGACCCCAGCATAAATATAGTATTGAGGAGAAATGCACCCATGGGATAAAGTGCGCGGAAAGAATTTACAGAAAGTGCGAAGGGTCGCAATACCTCAGCAAGGGAACCCAAATTGAAAGTGGAACAAGGGACGAAGATGCCTAAGGAAGCTCCGAAGAGCTTCACGGAAGTCTCTACTCTAGGTAGGAGGGACCCAATTAAGCCGGGGATGGATCCCTCTATGCTTACTACCTTCTTAGGGACGTGTATGAAGTTGTTGCACTACAGTACAACCGTTAAGGGACTCCAAGAACTTATCACTAAGTGCGCAGGGTCGGGTGAGGCATGTGTAGTTTGGAAACTGGGAAGACTTGCTCTGCGCACAGGACGAGAGATGCATATGATAGCACAAATTGGTGAGTACGAGATGGACTAGGTCATTACAGACTTAGGATCGGATGTGAATGTGCTGCCTAAGCAAATGTGGGAATGCATGTGTAGGCCCGCACTACAATGGTCTCCTATTCAGCTGAGAATGGCCAACCAGCAAAAGATCCTATCGATTAGCTGACTCCAAGGGGTGACAATGGACATTGAAGGTGTAAGCACACAGACCAACTTTGAGGTCATAAAAATTGTGGATGACGCTAATCCCTACCCTGCATTGCTAGGCATTGATTGGGCCACGGACATGAATCGGGTCATCAACCTAAAAAGGTGAAAAATCACGTTCGAAGAGAAGTCACTATGAGTAATTCTCCCGTTGGACCCCATAAAGGAGAACGCTATACCGATCCAGTGCACAATGAGGACAATGACAATGAATTAGACTGCATATACCAGATAACAGTGCAAGATCAGGGTCAAGTGAATCCCTCAGCATGGGAGCATGATAGTTCATGCACATCAAATACAGATGAGGAGATGGAACGATGGTAAAACAGATTGCAGGAAGTCACCACACTCTACTGTAATTTGATGATTAGATCATTGCAGTGCGCAACCACTGAAGTAAGGCAATGGTTGGCAGATAGTAGCACAACCATTGATGGGTAGTTCACCAACCTTGGCACCTTAATCGTCTCCTAGAAGCAGCATGGCACATCGGACGAAGCACCACTTGTGCAGAGGAAGCTAAGAAAGAGAAGACGGTTCCCATGTATGGATTAGAGGATGTGTGCACTAGAGTAGGGCAATCCTTCGATTACAACAAATACCATTAGCACATGTTGCATGACCATCACATCAAATTAATCTACGCATAGCAAGGGTCCGTTGGGCCAATACGACCATACCTAGAGCAAGGTATGCCAAGGGAGCTCTATCCACAGCTGGAGGAGCCATTTCCCCCATGATACGCACTACACCCGAAGACTACATGCCAGGATTCACCAGATATGGGAAGTCATTCGGCGCGACAAAATGAGACTTCATGAGTGAGTAGAAACGGGGGCCAGACTCCGAAAGAAAAGGTGAAGCTAGATGAAGAGATTGATAAAATCAAATTAGAACTCACCCATGCGGACGACGCGTGAGAGCTTTTGATGACACCAAACCTAACCAGCTCTCCTATGATATTAGGCCAAGCCATGACCCTGCTAGCATGGTTGCACCTACACCCTAGGATACATGGAGACACAGACCGCAATATACCATCAGCCTCAAGGGAATATGAAGTGCATTTGCAACCTGGGCTAGTAGGGAAGCGAAAGGCTCACACGACGGGTGCAACCTCTCTACTATATGTAGAAGACCCAGTCCTAACACTCCATGCAGTTGGCAGAGGGTATGGGACTATAAAACATGTTGTAGAAAAGCTACAAGAGGACGGTCGACTACATCAAACGTAGCCGCCACCAGGGGCTGTGCTGCTGTAGGAAAGGATGGAAGGGGACCATTGCACGTACTATTCATAACAAGATGTATCATTTAAGAAATAGAGGAGCTGGCAGCGGGAAATTAAGGTGTAAGGATAACTACCAAATTCACATTAATGAGCCACGAGGGGGGCAAACTGCCAACTTTAAATTCGAAATTATATATATATATATATCCAACAAGCAAAGGGGCATACCACAAATTTTGATCTTTGGCAAAATAAGACACCCTGGGTTCCAGCCGAAAGGAGCAAGATGAATGACAAGGCACTGAAGGAAAGCCCGTGGTTTCAGGCACTACCAAAGGAACATCGAGAGTCATTCCTCAGTTCACTAAACCCTAACATAGAAATGTTGTGTGTGGAGCATGATTGTTCAGAGGTCTTTGTTTCAGCCGGATGTATACCCCAGGAAGTTTTGTACACCCCTCCACGCGGGGGGGCAC
>APFE030896596.1:0-15316 GCA_000404065.3 Pinus taeda | reverse complement strand
TATATCTGTGTCTCTCTTGTTTTGTGCGTTTTCTGTGTTTATATTTCTGCAATATTTTATGTGTTCCATTGCTCCGTAATATATAATTTTCTAACAAGAAAGTCCATAACATCTCATGCCGTAGGAAACTAAACTTCCTAAATCACCTAGGACACCGTGGACCAAAAAGGACCCCCAGATACCAGGACCAGTGAGGCGGTCACCGCGAAATCCATGCTTTAGCAAGCTCATAATGGAAGAAAAGGGAAAAACTATTACCATTGAAAGCGACGAGGAGGACGAGGGATCCCTGACATATGTTGAAGAAGTAAACCCCGACAAGGAAACTGTCTAGCGAGTGCGTCATCCCAAGTATGTTCCCCCAAGAAAAGGAAAGGCTAAGGTCCCTCCCAATCTGGATGACATTGATAATATACTCACCACCCTGTCTCTTCCGAAAGGGGTTTCGGTTGAAAGCTCGGTGACAGCCCATATTGCAATGATGAAATTTGAGGACGGGGACCTTGCAAATACAGTAAAATTTCCCCATTTAGCGACTAGTGAATTGGTGGAGCAAATCACGGAAGGGGCAGTTACGACACTTCAGCCATAGAATTGCTGCGAAAGGTGGAGCATGCAGGGTTGCTCTATCTCCTCTCCATTCCCCACTTCCTCTGACCCCCTATTATAATCTTGGTCATCAGAAAGTTGTTGTGTCTGGTACATGACGGCTACTTATGGCTTGGAAAACCCATCTGAATCACTCCAGAACTCATACATAGGATCTCCCTGCTTCCCGACGAAGGAAGAGACCCTAGGGAAATTTTCAATAAGAGCGGTGATGTGACAATGACCGAAACCCTGAAAAGGAAATATAAGTTGGAGAAAGGGCAACGAGGGTATGTTATTAATAGTATCTCGAACATAACAGTCCGTGTTGCTACCTAGTTGCTGGCCGAGAAAGTTTCAGCGGTCGTAATTGCGCTAGCCGAGGAATGCATAGTTAGGGAATGGTTCAATTGGGCACAATTCCCTTGTGAATAATTCCTAACCAATTGTAGAGAGGTCCAAGAGGAGGGAAATACCTTCCACTATGCATGGCTGCTATTGTCCATTGTGCTAGTTACCACTGACCTACCTGAAGAGAGTCAATTTCCCTCCTTAGATCAGGACTGGCCAGAAGCCACCAAATTTGTGTCACTTTGGGCGACCAGGGATGCTCAAAGAATCATGGGCATCAAGAATTTTTGGATACTGATGGAGGCTGAAATTTGACACTAGGTCACCCAACTACCCCAGTTGTCCACTAAAATTCATGATAGTGTGAAACATATAGCTGAGTTTAAAGTAGACATGCACTTTGTCTACATTCGGGCGTGCAAGGACCCTGACCAAACATGGACTACACTTCCTGTTGTTGCCATTGACGAAGCTACCAATGCAGTATTAGATACTTTGCCATTGGAATGGTGTAGACCCGATGCGGTGGGGTGCGATGAGGCTGCCATTAGGACACAAAAGGCTGTAGCGAAGCGTGCCGCACAGCAAAAGTGGAATGAATAGCATGCTGCGGAAGTCTGCGCGGCTTGAGAAGAAAAACAAACTTCGATGGCCAAAGCACCCACTAGAATAGCTACGATGGGTGAATCTTGTTAGAAGGTTCCCATAGAGCCAGCCATAGAGAAAAGTATGAAAGGTACACCATCAACCACCACAGGGGAACCCTTCAAACGGCCGCTACCGATAGAACGGACAAAGCCATGGAAGAAGGCCAATGCGTCTAAATGGGACGAAGAATTGACCACCTTGACAGAGGGCAACCTAGGTGACATAGGGGACACTGTTTACGAAGCCACTCGAGATGCCATCGATGATGCCATGTCAGAGCAACAACTTGTGTTGGGGGAACTCTGTGCTTGGCTGCAAGAACTTGGGACATGGGCAGCAAAGACGGGAACCACTGCTACTCATGGGGTTACAGGTATGTCAGCCACTGAGTAGCTGCTGAAGGCCCAATTGGCCCATACTATCATGATTCTAGAAGGAGCATTGATAATAGAAAATGAGAAAGACAGAGTTGTGGTAGGACGACTTACAGGGTTGGGACTCAATTTGGCTACCCTCCTACGTGAACGCTTGTACTAGCTCCAAGACGGCGCCATGATGGAGCTCCACACCATGGAGAGGCATGCGTAATAGGTACTTAGTGAACAAACAATTAATATCGAACAACTGAGCCTCCAACAGGACAAAGCCGTTGCCCAGAGTCAACAAGTGGAGAAAGTGGTAGGGGAAGCCTATTCGTGTGTCCCTGAACTGGAGATTACGGCCGATTTACCTATGGACATACGAATCCACAAGCTGGCTAATGGGTTTCGTGTAGCAAAAGAGGAAGCCGCAAAGATTCAGTTGGAACTCAATATGTAGATTTCAGAGCTGAAGCTATAGGCACAGCCTTCAACACCACCAGAGGTCACCGAGCAGTGCAAAAACTTCATCAATTATGGTCGTGAAAGAATCACACGTTTTATGAAGGAATGCACTGACTCATTGACTCAGTCGCTCATTACACTCACTTCACTCTAGGAAGATCCTAACCTACAACGCCTAGAAACCGAGGCAAGAGAGCTCTAGAAAGCCTATGCTAACATCAGAGGGACTGCGTAGATAGTTGTGGTTACGCAGTGCTTGGCCAAGATGAAGGAGGCCTAGGCTCTGAAAATCCAAGCTGATGTTGCCCACTAGAAAGAAGTAGTGATTAAAGAACACCTCCATCCATGGATTGATGGGGCATTCACAGTTTCCACCACCATTGAGTGCAAGGTGGCAGACATACAGGTAGAATATGCACCTATAGAAGAAGCGACAACAGGAACTGATGTGTCAGTGACACGTGTTGAATGAGTACAGTAGATGGCAGATGAGTTTTTCGCAAGTACTAGAAAAGCACAGAAATTACTAACCGACCTCCGCGAGAAGATTGTCACACTAGCCAAGTGACTCATGATGAGTCACGATGATTGTGTTAGGGGACTGTTGGGTAGCAGAGGGCTCGCGTAACAGTTTTGGGGATTAAAGCCCGCAATTTTGGGAAAGGTATGGTAAGGACTTCGTGAAGTGCATGGAGCGCAAATTATAAATGATTCAAGTCAAAGGGTTGTCCACCCAAAAATAATGTAAAATAATAGGAAGTAAGTCGGCTTGCCCATGGTCTCGGACCATGGGAATGTATAAATAGAGCAAGGCTCTATGGGTATAAGTCAATCTTTTGGTAGGTACTTTTGGATCTAAACTGTAATGGGTTTTTGAAGAACAAAGTCTTGAAGCATTTGTAAGTTCGAGTCAAGAGAGTTGGTAGATGGATAGAGGCTCTACAGCTGTGTGCGTAGAGGCCTAGTATAGTCCACAACTATGTGCACAGACCCCTGCAGCTGAGTGCACAAGGTAGATTTGGATGTATTGGTGAAGAAAGTGAATAAAGATAAGTTGATTTTGAAATTTTGTGTTAATTCTGAATTATTGCGGATCTGGTTAGTTTATGATTGATATAAATGTTTGATTTATGCATGTATGCTTATGTTATGAATCTATATATTTTCTGAGTGCACAAATTGGTTATTTCTAGTAAATGTTTGCTTAAAGAAAATAAAAATTAGATCTAATCTATAAACAACACATTAATAAGTATTAAGGATTTTCTTGGGTCTGAATCTACACGGAGCAGAGTGGTGCAAAGCCACAAAATGGTGTGCGAACCCTCCAGAACCCATCAAGACATCCCGAGGGTGTAGAAACCTAGTTATAGCACCGTCCCTTGCTACCTTGGGTGAGACCTCACTCCACGCTCTGCGACTGTTGCCAAAAGGGTCAGTTGTTATGGGATTTGTTTGGCTAAATAACTCTTCCGAACCTGGGTCAGGCCCATATAAGCCAACATCGTGACTATTTTGGGTTGGGAAATTTGCCTCTTTGGTTAATCACACATTATTAAAAGTCTCCATAATCAGTTTTGGGTCAATGCTACCAACTCCATTAAGAGTCTTTGATATTTTAAGAGAAGTCCCTCAGTTGACATCTATTATAATACCTTAAGCCTTCTTTCATGTCTACCATTCTTGAACAAGATTTTGATCATCATTACATTCTGTCTCAAATCTTGATACCCATTTTGTGTCGTTGATGGGAGATACCTCAAGGTCCTTTTGTGATGGGTCTCTTCCTATCGACATTAGCACATTAGCTAGGAAGTTGATGTAGAAACTCCCTTAAGTGCCTTGTATCTTGCATACCTAATTGGAAAGTTTCCTCACTTTCGGTGATGGGTTCTCATCATTGGCCTTTGACCAAAAGATTCTGTGTGGTGTTAAAATTCAACTCATTTATTGACATCACATAGATTGTACTATGGTAACTTGAGAGCCATTATCATTATCAGTGGTGCCTCTTGTGTCTGTTAATCATCAACATCATTGGTCGGTAATCATATGGTGTCTACCATGTTCGACTCCTACACATTTATTCACATGGTTAGACTCATACTATTAAGTGACGAGGTAGAAGACCCCGCATATAGTTTCATCCATCTAGGCTACAATTTCAAGATTCATACAAGATTACAAAGTATGACAACTATGGTTGTATGGAGTCATTTAAGCATGGATCAACAATCTGTCATTAGTGGACAAGACTTTTTGAATATTTTACATGTATATTGGATTAGAAGACGAGTATGGGTATGCCTACCTCAAATATAATATCATGATGATAATATGTATTGTAATAGATGATGATCTCAACCAATATATTATTAATCTGAACTTGTCACATGGTAGATCACTTCAGTCCTCAATCACTACTAAATTTGTACTTTAGGGGGCAATCTGTTATAGGTCATTTTCCCACATTCACTCAAATGACCTGAAAACCAGATCAATCGACATCCTTGACACCTTGCAATCACCCCTTTGCAAACCTTTGAGCATTATCTCTCCAAAAAGTCCAAGTTTTATGGGTTAATTAACTCAAAATTTGGATCCATTGCACTTTCCCTTCTAGCAACCTGTACTATTGCATGTTTCATAACTTACCAATTGCACTGACTAGTGCATGTTTACTTCAATGCAGGTGCAATGGCTCTTGAATTTCAATAAAAAAAAAAAAAAAAAACTTGAATCCTCTCTTTCTAGAAGCTTCTAAGGTGGTTTTATTTATTTACTATTGATTGAGATCATAAACTCCTATCCTCGAGGTCTTAAATCTTATCCACCCTATTTACATTGTAAATTCGCTACCTCGCATAAAGTCTAGGTTGGATTTTGACAACTCGTAGCTATGCCCTAATGCTACTAATTTTTACCTAAGGATCCATTACCATCCTTGAGTTTTGATTGAAGGATTTATTTGTGGCTAAGGAAGGAAAAGTTAGGCATGAGATATCTACATGGTCAAGATATGTAAAAGGGTTGTAATCTTATCCTACATTTAATTAATAAAAGAGTTGTAATCTTTCTCCTATTTGATGCATATGCATTTAAATTCCTTCTTGACTCTTTGATTAGAGATATTAGTCTATGCTATTTGTATCTTGTAGTTCTCATGCTTGTGATAGTTGTTTTACAGGTTCCACTTATAGTATTTGAAGCTGGAGTTGGAGTTTACAAGCCAAGAGAAGAGGACAACTCGTGTTGGACTCTAGGTAGGTATTTCCTCCATGTTCTAATTTATTTAAGGGAAAAAAAAGTATTTTGTTTATGTTGTTTCTACATAAAGACACTATATCTAGGGAGCCCACTTCTGTCCATAGAAGAAATGTTTTTGTCAAACAATGTCATTGTGATGACTGAAGAAATTCTTGTTGTTTATGATCTTTCTCTAAATTCTATTATGTAATATGATCCAATAGTGTTCCATGCTCTCACTTCTGATGAAAAGAATTTTATGATGTAATGATCTGGTTGTCAAAGATAAAGGAGTTGAGGGAAATATTTGTGTATTTGAATGATGATTGAATTATTCTGCTCCTTTAAAAAAAAATAGTTATAACTTAGGGTGCTCTATGTTATTTCTGCTATGTTGTATTTATGTTCTCTTCTGAGTATGTTATGTTTGCAAATGTAGGAAATTATAAGGCGATTGCATGTTATTGTCTTTGTGATGTGTTATTTGTTGTGCTATTCCTTGATACTATCATGTGATCTCTTATCATGTTAAGTCTCATCATGCCTCGTGTGAGACACCTCTCTTTCCTAATAAGGGAGGTGAAAATGTCGGTGGATTTCTAGACTACAATGGACTATTTTTTGGCACCCTGTGTCCAAAACCAAGGTCTACCTCTATTTAAATTTTAAGACAACAAATGGTTTCATTGTTGGGAATGAGGTTGAGCGGTAAAAGGACTTGACACATGAGCCAAGGTGAATAATTTGACCAAACAAACACTCACAATGAAGAATCCTGGAAACAACATGCATGTTATATAGAAACATTGACAAGAAGCATAAAGATTATACCGTTAACTAATAAATATGATAACTTCTCAAAATTGATCTAAATCGGGATAATAATGATGACTATGATGTAGACCTTGGGTAAATGAAATAAAAGAGCCAAAAGTATATTATAATTATGGCTAACTAATGGGGAATGATGACATATCCATAAAACGAACAATCAAAATATGTCAGAAGGTATTACGGGAAAGATTATAATAATGACTCGAAAAAACCCAACTAATTATGATAGAATTTAATAGAAAGGACACCTGACATGTGCTCCCCCCCCCCAAGACCATAATCAATTGCAATGGGTTGCAACTAAACAAAATTGAAATAACTACACTTATTATTGCAACAAACATAAACAACTAAAACTGACTCAGTGCTAAACCTAAATACGAACTCCTTTCGGAGATCCACAAGTAGCTGAAAATTTTATTAGCCATAGTAGGACTTCAAGCGTGCACCATTCACCCATCCTGGAAAAGGAATTCCAGCTAATTATACGAGCTTGAAAACTCCTAAATCTCATATATCTGCAATAAGGACAACCCAAACCAGTGCATTTGTAGCTTTCCGATATGCTTCAAATATTTGATGCCATAAAGCAAGCCCTGATCGCCAACAAAGAAGGACTTCATCTTTATGTGTCGGTCATGCCAAGCCTTTTGTTGTTCCTTTTCAATAGTTTGGTGAAAATCTACCAAAAAACTCTCCTCATCCAGCTCTCATAACTCTTGTAACTATTGTATAATAGGTTGATCATTTGCCATTTTAGTAGTTTGTGCAAAAAATAGATTAGGGACAATAAACTTAGCTAGTATTACAACTTCCTAACCATAAACAAGCTAGAACAAAGTAGGCTTATGTAGCCATTTCATAGTAGTACAATAAGTCCATAATGTAGCAGGAACACGTTCATCCCAAGCATACCTATTTGTATAGAAGATGTTTGTAAGCCCCTTCTCCAATGTTGTATTAAACGTTTCAACTGTGCCATTTTTTGGTGGATGATATGTACTACTCTTATGTTGGTGAATTATAAGTTTTCACAACAATGTGTCAAAAATATCATTAATTAAATGTGATCTATAATCACTTGTAAGATTCCCGGAGTACCCAAAGTGAGTAATGATATTACCAAAGATAAATTATGGAGTAGTATCAACAATAGTCTTTGAAAATTGCAGCTTTAGCCTAATGCGTTTAGTAGTCTATTACAATAATAATGTATTAGGCATGAGAATTTTGTGCATGAGGATTGATGGGACTCATAAAATCGATAACCCAATTTTCAAAAGCTTCAATTGATCAAACAAGATGTAATGGAAGCTCATCTCGTTGTGACAACCAACCAACCCTTTGTCAAACATCACATTTCTTGGCATACTCTTTTTCATTTTTGAAAAGAGTGGGCCACCAAAGCCCAGCTTGTAATACTTTCCTGGGAGTGGATTTTCCTCCTACATGACCTACCACAACACTAGAATGACACTGCCATAGAACATATTCTTTCTCATGATCTAAAACACATCTTTGCAGGATATGATCTAGCCCCATTTGATATAGTTGCCCTACAATAAGATGATAATTAGCAACCCAAACTACTATATGCCTATTATGAGTTGTTGTGTAATCATTAGGGAATTTATTAGTGGCAAGGAATATTGACATATCTTCCAGATAACTAGGAACTGCTTCAACCTGAAATAAATCTGCATCAGGAAGTTGATCATCCACTGATTCTCCTACTTCACTAGACTCTAACCAAGAAAGATGGTAAAGTACCACATTAGGTCGCCTAGGTCTTAGAATAACTTCAAATGTGAATTCCTGAAATAAAATAAGCCACCTAGATCTTCATCCTTCCAAGACATATTTATTCACCAAATATTTTAATGCAGAATGATCAATAAAGAATTTAAAACGGCCTTTGAGCATATAATGTCTAAATTTATGAAGTAAATACACCATAGAAAGGGCGTCTCTTTTTGTAGTTGTAAAGAGCTTCCTGATGGAAAAATAGATAGGATGATCTAGATTACCTTCATTTGGCTAAGCTAGAATGGAACCCAAAGCAATTCCAGAAGAATCTATGTGTATATGGAATTCCTTGTTCCAATCTGGATAGACCAAGATCAGAGCACTAGAAAGTTTTTCCTTCAAAGTACCAAATGCAGTAAAAAATTCATGATTTCACACAAAATTTTCTTATTTCTTTAGAAATTTTACAAAGGAGCAATGATCAAAGTGTTATTGAGAATAAATCAGTGATAATAAACTATATGTCGCAAAGTGGATCACAAATACTTGAAACTAGTGGGCACTGACATATTTAGAATGATTGCAAGTTTGGTTGGATCTACACAAACTCCATCCTTGCAAATGATGTGGCCAAGCAAGGTACCAAATGGAACAACAAAAATGCACTTTTTCAAATTTAAAGAGATTTGCAATTGCTGACAATGATCACACATCACCTGCAAGAGACAAATTCTTTTCAAAGGATTGCATATATTCCAGTCGTCCATATAAACTTCTAAAAATTTATGAATATACTCTCAGAAGGCCACAATAATAATTATTGAGAAAATAACTGGAACTATCTTGAGACTTAATGATATGACATGATAAGCATAGGAACCCCACTTAGTTGTGAATTTAGTCTTGTGCTTATCCTCTTCTGCAATGCGCAGTTGGTGATATCCTAAAAAACCATATGTAAAGGAATAGGCTTCATTTCCAGCAACATTGTCTAATACTTCATCACTGAAGGGACTAGGAAATGGATCATGAGCACAAGAATTATTAAGGCTTCAATAATCCACACAAACTTGAATATCATCGAAATCTTTTTTATCCTGAATTACAATGGGACTGATCCATTCAGCTTCATCAATAGGAAAAATGAGACCAATTTCTATCATCTTTTCTATTTCCTTCTTTACTTTCTCCTTTACTTTAAGAGTCAATCTATAAGGATTTTGTTTATCAGGTCTTGCATCAGGCCTCAGAAAATTCTTCATTTTTCCTAAGTCTGCCTTAATTCCCATGAATTGTGCAATTGAGGCAGGAAAAATATCTTCATATCTTTAGCAGGTCAAAAATTTCTTTTGTATTCTACTCATCCTAGTCATCACCAATAGAAGCTAACTTATGTTTCTCTTCAATGCCAATATTATGTTTCCATAAATTCAATGGCTTTAGATACAAAGCATATTTAATAGGATCATCCTTTATATCTCGCTCCCCTTTAGAATCTTTGAAATTCGTGTCCCTCAATTCTTCTAAATCAACATCATCGGGGTCTAGATTCACCTTTGTACAAGCAACAACTTCATGAAAACATGATTCATAAATGTGTTCAAAAATAAATTGGTCAGTATAGCCTTCAACAGGCTTCCCTGTGGGGAAAAAACTATTTTAATTTATTTCAAGGCTCCTGCAATCTTTTTGTCTTCATCTGAAAAGGAAAAATCATTGGAAAACTAGGCTATCATTGGTTCCCATGCAATTGTTTGTCTTTTCATCTCCTCCTTCAGATGCCAAGCTTGTGGGAATGTTCCTAGAGTATGAATAAAATAATGTACCCACAACTTTTTAGGAAGTCCTTCTTCAATCCACTTCACTTTGCAATTTTGAATATGTTTATGTGGACTAGTATATCTCTCATATTTAGGAATTCTAGCTGAAAAATCCTTTGGGGCACCAAATTGACATAGAAAAGAAGACTTGAATGACTCCCACCCTTGAAGATGATTAAGATGAGCTCCCCACCACCTAGCTGGTGTTGTTTGAAGGGAAACATCCAACAAGGGAATCTTTTTTGTCTCTTCAAATTTCAAATCAACTTCATTAATAAAATTAATAATAGAACATATACCATCAAAAGTAGGAAATTCTCTTACATATGTACCAATCCAATGAGCACAACATAGAGTTGCACATAATCTATAATGTAACTTGTGATCTACTTCCTTCCAATCATCCCACACAACATTTGAACTAAGCTTTGTTATTTGAGTGGTCCTCCATCAAGCAAAACCATCAACTGTAGGATTAATATAATCTTCTCATTTACCTGTAGTGAGTTGATATATCTGGTCCAAGAGATTAGGTTCCTCTTTTTTTTTCTACAAGTTTTGTAAATTTGAGACCTTGGTAAGGATCCAATGGTTGAATTAGTCTAACCCCATCTACCTCAAAATTCATTTCCTCCTTAGCATCAATAACAACATAATTTTCAAAATCCTAATCTATCACCAATAATGCGGGATAGGGGTCTTTATCTCCCATAATATCTATCACTTCAAAATATGCATATGTTTTAACTCCTATAATATCCACTTCAACATCCTCCAGATGTCCAATTGGAAGAATACAATAATGATTGGTCATACACAATTGAATTTGGGAGAATTCCAGCTTTGGTTTCCCAAGATCATCCCAAGTCTTTCTCAGTAGGATGTTAACATCAGAGCCCAAATTTAGCATAGAGTACTTGATCTAGAATCCCACAATATGAACATTGACATGAAATTATCTTCTTGTTCTCCTCTTATTTTTCCTAACACGTTTGCAATGCCTCTTAGGCACGTTTGTAGAGATAGGTCTATCCAAGAGCTCCTCATACTTAACAATAGTCTTAATTTTCTTACACATCTGCCATGACAATTGCTCATCACTCACAATCTGTAAAAATAATTTAAACCATTCCATTACAAGTTGGGGTATATCTTGCAAGAACCTCAAAATTTTCATTTTTAATTGTTCTCGCTGTCCCATTTGAGGGTTATAAGGTAGTGTCAACTGCTTCAAAGTTTATGCTACATCTTTATAATATTATTTCTATTGGTTAGAGTCATAAGATTTTTTAGGTGATGTAGGTCTAATTACCATTGGTTACTCAAGGACATCGGAGTTTGCTCCAGTTCTTTTTCCTCCTCTAGTAACTATAATTCTTTGTGGCATTATAATTGGTTCAGGTTTTCAAGGCTCTGCATTGATTAAGTTTTCTCCTCTCTATCAATTATGCTCTTCCCACTTAGTGATCAATTCAAGACAAGCCTTTGTTGCATGTGTGTTTACTCTGCATTGAGAAAACCAAGGATTTCTGGATAATAAATAATTGTAGGAAACATGTCCTTCTTGATCATAGTTATAGAAATAAATTGGACCTCTGATATGAATTGGAGAAAATTAGTAATTCTATGCTAATTACCCATTCAAAAATAATACCAAGATGCTTATCATTTGGTTTTTCAAGTTCGTAAGGATTCAAAACATTTGCATAATTAACAGATTCCCATAAGAGTTTCCCATGTAAATGTCATGAACAACTTAACATACAAACATATGTTGAACAACAACAATATAACAACAAGGAACATCAAATTACGACACACAACAAGCACATGATAAAGGAGTCCACCCCTCTTGGGCTACATCTCCTTGGTCCAACTTCCAATGGCTTGGGCCTCTCTATTATGCTTAGATGTCTCTGAAACCTGTCTCAATGAGTTCAGAATACCCAAAGTTGCTAGATTTGACTATTTTTTCATCAAATTTGGATAAGAATTGAAGGAGTTGTGACTTCTCCCAGTTCTCCCACTATTTGTTCCAAAAAATGCTCCAAAACTGCAAGAAAACTACAAATTAGCCCAAAATCCACTAACTGGGTAATAATTTCTCTACACTGCGAGCCATATTCTATTGGCAGTATTGCAAATCGTAATCAGCAAGTTTAACAGGCAGAATATCTTGTTTATCGGATGGAATGCTACGATTGCAATATCACGGACCTGCTGGAGTATTAAACTATGGCTTATAACATTATCACGTCTGGGATCTATTTATGAGACTCAACTACACCAGGTTGATTACCTATTCACTGTGATTGCGATATGTGATCGCATCACATCAAAAACCTTGTTGATACCTGTTCTATTCTCCCCTTCACCATATGCGATATGCAATTGCAATTAGATCGCATCGCATCCTGAACCTGTCGTGGGCCAATTTGAAACACCTTTTTCGCTTACCACTCTGATATGTGATTTGTGAGGGCCAATGGTGGGCTTCCACTTGGCGCCTCCTTATTCGCTAAATACTTGCCACATCATCCTAATCCTGCCATGTAGGTAAGTCAAACTTGAACTTTTACTTGCTCTAACTTCTACACATGAACTCGGATTTGAGTGTCATTCACACTATTGGATTTAGAATGATGAGCTCTTCAATTTGAAGTTGAGTTTGAGAATATTTTGTGTTAGGTTCCTATAAAAATAGGTTTCATCTTTCATGATTGACAGTGAAAGGGCTAAATATGTTCATCATTGCAAGCTGCAAAGGCTCCATATTTTGTGTACATACTACAAAAAATTAAAAAATGAAAAGAGGGTATGCCTTAAAAGAAAAATCAAAGGGAAAGAAAATCAAGTGGTCAAGAGAAAAGTGAAAATGAACCCCAGACTAAAGACTAGGAAAGTGGCCAGTCAAAATGCCACTACTAGCTTATTTGGCAGTATCATGTTATGCAAATACTGCTGCTAATCACACTTGATGGATGGCCCAACAATCTAAACTAGACCATGCCATGGTTAAATTGCTTGCTGCAGATTAGAGAATGTTCCCTGACCAAACAGCTCAAGCTTGGCAGATGACTAGCTAGGTAGAGAAATAAAGGTGCCCAACTGCTTAATCTGGGGCATTGGAAGAAATAAGGGTGGATTTTAGATAGGAGGGCAGTCAAAAGAAAAAGAGGAAAATCAGGGTCTGTTAATTCAAGTGCACCCACTTTAATGAAGAAAAAATGTTAGGATTACTAGGATGGGTAGGTAGTGCAAGGTTGCAGAAATGGAGATGCATCACCAATTGCCCTATTAAGTGCAAACAATTATGCCACTCAAGGTATTGACCTAAAAGGCAAAGAGTGGAGGACAAGCATTGGAAGCATGTCTAACTTCCCCAGTTTCCCCCAAACTTCATTTTACTAACACTCCCAAGGGCCTTGAGATCTGCTCAGGTGTCCAGTTCCACCTCATTGCATCACAAACTACTTGGCCAAACCATGCAGTTCAAACATGAAAAGAAGCCACATTTTTTGTGTAAAACATCCTCAACCCAAATCCTTAAGTTTCACTTATTAAAACTTGGCTTTACCCCTTCATTCACCTCACAAACCATATTAATCACTAACATATTATCTATCTCCCTAACTTCCCCCTTCCCCTAATTCTATTCCAATCTATTCAAAATCTCCCAAAAATATCTATAAATACCCTCCCCCTAGCATTATAGCTATATACCCTCCTTGGGAAATATTAACCCCTCAAGGGTTAGTATTAACCCTCATTCATCCTAAAAACTATGAGTTTTGGGCAAAAACCATGGTTAAAGGTCAAAAAATCAAGTTCCCCGCCCTCATTTACCCTTGTCCCCCTTTCCTCCGCCCTAAACCCGTTTTATTATATAGTTTGAAATAAAAAACATTTAATAAAATGTGTGTTTTAAACCCGAAAAACCCATAACCTAATGTTCTAAACCCACCCCGCGCCCGATTTATCAAAGTTTAAATAATTATTTGGGCGGGCCCCCGGTATGCTAATGCGCCGTCACTTCGCAATTCCCGCCCACTATCCAATCTTCCGCCCCGACCATCCAACGGTGGGCGGTCGATCTCCCAGCAGACTTGCCCGACCTTTTGCGTCCGGGGGATGGGCGGTATTGCTGCCGTACCCCCGCCACACGTCAGGCGCCCGCATTGTTCGCTGCCCCCCCCTCCAAACCACTTACCGCCTTGGACCCTGCCGGGGAGACCGCTTACTGCCCTCCCCCCCGCACTGATGTCACGCCCCCATCAGCGTGATGTCACCCCGCTTTGTCGCCCCCGGCCGCCATGACACCCTGTCCACCCTGCCACCGTGTCGCTGCCACCTGGGCACCCACGTCAGCCTCCACGTCACCCATCCATACCCGGGCCCATGATGACGTCATCATGACGTCATCACAAAAAGGCGCCAATATGCCAAAAATGCATAAAAAGGCGTCAAATAACCGTTATTTCGCATTGTTTTCTATGATGCTTGGAGCTCCTCTGAAAGCGAAATTCAACCTACAATGGTCAAAAAGCAAAAGCAATCCGCCAAAGTTGCTGCTGCCTCCATCATCAACCCAACTACCTGCAATTCAGCCAATTCGACTGGTGAAAACGCCTCATACGCCATTAAAACCAGGTATTTGCCGCAGGCATCCTATCTTGTCCGCTGTTCTCCTTGCAATCCTGTTTTCCTGCTTAAAAAACTCAGCTAAAGGACCCACATTGTCAAATTCACCACTGTAATCTACTTAAAAACCCACTAAAACCCCTGCGCGACGAAAGTCTCGAAGAAACCCGTGACCCTCTGTGAAATTCACCATTTTTCCACAAAGAAAAACTAAAGAAGACCAGCTACTGGCTAGAAGACTGACTTGACAAGTTCCCTCACCCCTGCTAAAGGAATTCTCTACAAATAACCAGCTAACCAGCTCAAACACACTTTGGTTCTTCAAAACAGAGTGCCCCACAGATTCATTAAGCCTGTGACAGCCTCCTTGCACTACCAAACTGCTCACTGCAAACAGAGATCAGTAAGCCATTTCCTCAGCATTCACATCAAGTTTGAAATCAGTAAGCCACCAGCTGAAACAAGACAATGGCCACTCCAGCTGCTCTGGATGTGGTGCCCATAAATCCACCTAACAGAGAACTAGAAGCTATGCCACTAGTGGACAGTGATGCCCTCATCACAGACTTTGTGGCAGAAAGAAGCCACTTGCAAACATACTGCCAACTAAGAAACAGT
>APFE030896594.1:0-30020 GCA_000404065.3 Pinus taeda | reverse complement strand
AATTGAAAATTGTCATTTTATTTATATAAATTCCAGTCGAATACTATTCTTCATTCAAAAGCTTTTAAATACCAGATAGTGAAACATAGTTAAGCAAAGAAGTGCATGGAGTAAAGAGCATGTCTACTTATATGACACAACATAGATAGATCCTCAAATTATGAGACACCGCTTTCCATTTGTGTTACATGAACACACTTTTTCCTATTTGGGTTTTTTCTATTTTATTCGCACATGTGAATTAAAATAATGTTTATTTTCATTAAATTTTTGTTTTTTAAAATCAAACTTAATTATATATATAGTTAGTCATAAAACCAGACTCCTTAATAAGTGGTTATATATATAAAATCAGTGTCCTGTGTTTTATATGTACAAATTAGAAATAGTCATAAAACCAGTTTTATATATATAATAGGGTGATATAAATATTATTAAAATCTTGATTAAAGTTGAAAGGACAAGAAAATATAGACATTATAGTATAAAAAATAGTTTGGAGAGTAAGATATAGAGAATAAAGGTAGTTAAAAAGTTTTGAAAATTAGTTTATATGAAAGTTATAACGGAATAATGAAGAAAATAACAACATTACATTGATAGCTTTAACAAAAAATTAAGATTAAAGTGTGAAATTATTTGAAACATCTCGTGATATGAAGAACAAGTATAGAAATTAGAAGCAAGTCACACATGTTTCGAAGTGAAGTGGGAAGACAAGAACAAACCAAGGAGTTGTGGGTAGAAAGGTTATGCCGAGAATGTGGAAATAGGGAGGTAGAAACTAAGCAAGACTTTCCCTTATGTTATGTAGCATAATCACAAATGAAGGCCAAATAAAATTTTCATATAGGAGAAATAACCAACATTTGGAAAGTGTTTAGTGAGAGGTACAACGAGATTGGTTGAGAAAGTGATGCAAAGAAAGAGGCAAACACTTGAGAATAAACTAATGGTATGACTAAACTTTATGTAAAGTGGAGGGGAACAAATCTAATAGAGTTGACCAAGTCCATGTTTTGGGTACTAATATTCCACCAACATCTCTAGTTACTTATTCTAAAGGGAAAAAACCCACAATTTTATTCAACTTTAAAAGTGAACAAAATTACATCTTGTAGATGTTAACCACATAATTTCAATAAGCACAACCTCTGAACTTATGAGCATAATAAAAGACTGAGAAAAAATTACATAAATCTGTGAAGTTACGTGTGATAGTAATCACTCAACTTCTCCCTTTTGTCTCTTTTTCTAGACCTTCTGTCATCCCCCTGAGGTGGGGCCAATTGGAACCATTTCTAGTTCGCTTTCAGTTATCTTTGGTGGGAGTTCTTTTTCTGAATTTGAACTTTCTGAAACATGAACTCTCTTTGTGTCCATAGTCATATCCTCTTTATGGTCCACCTTTTTTTGTTGTTATGGATCATGGATCACTTTTGATTCTGTACCATTTTGTTGGTGGGTTGCATTGCCATTTTGGACCTAAGCATCTCCTTCTTCTTCTTTTGGAGGTTTCTTTGTGATTTATTCTTCTTCTTCCCTTGTGAAAAAGGGGTCAAAAGTCTTCCATCTATTTCTTTTATGGGCATGCCCCTTTTTCTTTTCTAGGTTCTTTTTCCCCTTAGGGCATGTATTCTGTAAGTATCATGTTTAGTAACAATATTGACATTTGAACATTGTATTTTCATAATCCAAAAGTTGTCCACTAAAAATTTTTATGTTTCAGCTAAATGTGGTTAAGTAGACCTTTACTTAGGTCAATTTCTACACATATTCTAGCGAAGATAAATATCACTTTCTTTGTTCTAAGGTGATCCATTTTCTTGAATGACCATAGAGTGCTCCCAATTTCCTCAAGAACCTAGTGAGGCTAGAAGGGAAGTGGAAGATTTTGTAGCCTTCACCCATACTAGAATTGTTGGGACCACCATTGTTGTGGTGTCAAAAATCTGGAAACCAAGGGGTAATGAAGAGCCTTGCATTTCCCCAAAACCAGGGTCCTTGTTTCAAAACTCTATCCACATCTTCCTGGGTATCAAATTTTACAATGAAGAATCCTATTGAACAAAGGTATGTGTCACATTTTTTGGTCCATGTTGTGAAAACCCACTAATATAAAACATCAAACCTAGGCAAAAAACCATTGAATCTACAGATCATTGCCCTAGATTGAAGAACATAAAAAAACTTGATTTACCTTTATTGGGTTTACCTTTATGGAAGGGGATTGTTGTTGGTGTTCAACAATATAAGGTCTAGCGTTGTGTTGTGGCAAATCAATTGGATTAGATCCCTTGCCTCATGTCTGTTACAGGTCTATTTGGGCACAACACTCCCGACATTTAGATCAGTAATTTTAGGACTCATCAAACCCTAATTTAGTTGTTACATGCCCTAGATAAGTCAAATCATTGAATTCCTCCTTGTATGAAAGTTTCATGAATTGAAGCCTTCTTGAAATGCCTCCTTGGAACACCTGCGCAGCTTAAGCCTTGAGACAGTGCACTGCAGAGTAGGTAGGCCCACTGTGGCCTAAACTGCAGTGCACTTAGGCCCTCTTTAGCCTGTGCTGGGCGAGATTGAGTGAAATTTGCATAGGGTTTTGGGAATATTCCTTCATTCTAGATTATTCTGGAAGGTTCCCATATCTTATATCCTCCTGTGAGCTCGAAATTGGATAGGCTAAGGATCCATTAACCTCCTATCCTCTCATCCATTGCTCCATGGAAACTAACTCCAAGCTTGGAAGGCCATTCAATACCATCATTTATGACAAAACCGCCTCCATTTCCTATAAATCGAGCACTCATCATAGTGATCAAGGGGGCTAGAATCTAAAGTTTGTAAGGAAATTTTGGTTGGTTTGAGGATTGAGCTTATGTTAAGCAATGTTTTATGCTGGAGTGTTGTGCTTTTGATGTGGCGGGGGTTGAACTGAAGCATGAGGAGTGGCATAGAATCGAACTCTATTGGGTGATACTCTTCCTTCTACATTAATAAAGAGCTTATTCCTTTTCTCATATGATTGTTCATATATGTGATGATTATGTGTTTCAATGTCTTCAATTCCATTTTTTTATAGTCTATAGAGCATGTATACTTTGATCATTTCTTGTTTCTGTTTCTCTTGATGCAGGTACCTTTTGAGCAGATATAGTTCAAGTGGGAGTGACGGGAGCGATTCAAAAGAGATTTAGGAAGCGAAAGGCAACAAGTAAGTTCCTCCATCTCATCTATCTTCTATAAGAAAAGGTTAAACTACTTTCTTTCTGTTGTTCTAGGTGTAGTCACCCACCTAGGGAAAATGTGTTTATTCGTAGATGCGAATTCCATGTAACAAATTAGTGACCATACTGGGTAATTGATTGTCATTCTTGGTGGCTTACCCTCATCATATCACACCCTAGTAGACTTTATTTGCTTTATTGATCTTATTTTAGTCTTCTTGAAGCGTTTTAAGTCAAAAGTTATGCTTGAATGTCCCTTGAATTGACTCTCTGGCACCAGTGCAACATTTGTCCTGACACAGTGCGCTGCAGAGCAACCCCTGCCTTAGAGACAATGCATTGTAGCACACTGTCTCCCTCTCTAGCCTGCACTGATTCCTCTTAGGCTAAAAGCCCACATTTGGTTTGATTTTTCCAAAGTTTCTTCTCTTTTTGTTTGCTGAAAGATCAATGATTCTTTTGGTTCTAAAATCAGCTTGTATTTCTCTTCCTAGCCCTACTTTGGCCTTTATTGTTTAGTGTTTCTTAAATGTTTTCTTTATCATTATCAATTCATTGTCAAAGTTAGCTTATAGTCAATTAATCTTTTCTGAAAAGAAAGTGTCGTAAAGTATTCATTTCTTTCGAAAATGAATTGTCGTAAAGTTTTTGTTTCTTGTACAATGATTGATTGATTGTATGCGCATTAGTTTCCTTTTGTTCATCTCAACATTAAGGGAATTGAAAAGAAAAACTTGCATTGTGCAATTAGAGGTTTACGTGTGCTTATAGGAATAGTATAGGGAAACTGCATTATATGTGCTCTTTGCTCTTTGATTAAACATTTTGATTGCTCTATCCCTTGTGGTTAAGGTTTTCATTGTTCAAAATCAAATGAAAAGAATGTTTCTCATCATAGTTGCATTCTAGGAATTTTAAATACTTCACACTGTGAACCTAAAAGACAAACTCTTAATCAAGATCAACTTAAAAGTTATCTCAATTAACATAATGAATCAATGTCACCTGATAAATAACATTTAGAGGTTCTAGGCTAGAGACGTGTTCTGGCGTCGTAAAACATAGCAGCTATCGTTAATTGTTTGTGATACATTCCAAGTGTGATACCTCATTCCATGTACATAAGTATATCATAGCTCATCCACGTACCTTCGGGTATATATGGCGGTGTTATAGTACAAAAAATATAAATGAATGCTCTCAATGTGTGGTTTCGCATTAGACAACGTTAACACGGATTGGGCCTCCATGTACCTTCAGGTATATATGGGAGGACTACATTAGATTGCTATCCATCCATAGGTGATTGATTCGACCACCTTGTATACTATGATACACCGAAAACAACATTTGGGGAGATTTCCTACATGTATGTTAAGTCCTTGGTTTACTGAGGCGATATATTGAAGTTCATAGTTACTTGGTAATCCTTTTGCCTAGATTACCCCTATTTTGTTTTGTTATGTTATTTTGATTAAAATAAAATTAATTGACCACGGATAACATCCTCCACGTCACCTCTTAGTTGATCTTAGGTTCAGACATATGGCAACAACTCCGGATTCCACCGATCAAGGAATTCCTTTGATGGGAATCTTAGTCTTTTTCCTCCTTTTAGAAATATTAGTGCTCTGTATATGGCTACATTGTCCCTTCCGGGACTTACCATCAGCTTGCCAGTATGGTTGTTCTCCACCTCCTTGGCCCCGCAACTAAATATTCCTACAAGTGGACAAAATCAACCTCCAGTTGATCCTAAAGTTGACCCTTTACCTTCTTTGTTAGTTGTTTCTTCCTCTTCACCTGGTGAAAGTATTGACACTAGTAACCAGGTGGATAAGAAGAAGAAGAAAAAAAAAAATTCAGCAGCGGGGCAACCAAGCAACCATTGCTTTGAATGCAAATTTTGATGAGAAATTGTCTGATAAGCCTCACAAACGTTGATATCCTTGCACACTTTGTATGATAGACCATCTTCTACAAAATTGTTCTGGTATTTCTCAGATTTCAGAGGAATGGTCTTCTCATTCACATCATCCTGTGTCATCAAATTTTGGAGAGCATGCTAGTAACACACCATCTCAAGTATTGGTAGTAAATTTCATGGAAAGAAGGGTAAAGTTAAGTTTCTCTATAGATTATGTGAAAGAAATCACCCCATCCACCTTTGTCCCCATCTAGATGAAGCCCAAAAAGTGTTGGATAACTATCCTTCTTCTTCGCAACGACTTCCATCTGGTTATAGGAGACTCTCCCTTAATCCTTCACTAGTTGATGAAGTGACTGACCCAAATCAACCGTCTGTCAAGCCCATTCTCTCTGAATGTGTATCCCATGAGTCTATACCCGACCAATCACAAGCCGAGGAAACAGTTGACTCGATTTCACCTTCAGTTAAGTGTACCTTTTCCATAGAGAGTGAGTGTGATACCACTCAGGTTCTTTTTGTTTCTTCATATTGCAATGACCTTGGAAGAAACCCTCCTATTCCATCAAGACAGGAGGAAAATCATCCCATTCTCGTAACTCAAGGGGGCAATTCTCCCGTTATTACAATGGTTATATAATGTATGTTGATTAGTCAAAATATTTAACATTAAATTAAATAATTAAAATTAAAAAATAATTTATATGTACAAGTTTGAGTTAGTCATTTGCTGATGCTGGTTTACAAGCCCATGGTATTGCATAGCCCTAGTATTTGTCCATGATATTTGTTATGATAAAGCATGTTTAAAGGTTTAAGGAAATTTGTTATATAATGCGATGGTGGTTTACAAGCCCATGGTATTGCATAACTCTCGTATTTGTCCATGATATTTGTTATGATAAAGCATGTTTAAAGGTTTAAGGAAACTTGTTATATAATGCAAGAGCACCAACTTAGATCCATATTAACTCTAGTTTTGATCCTTATTGGTATTTGGTAAAATTTGAATTTAAAATGAATCTAAATTGGTTTAAATAACTACTTGAAATATATATATCTATATATATAAGGTATTATACCTTAACATTAACATTGGTTGATTTTTCTTTAAACCTTTTAGATATCTCATTGTATTAGAGATGTTTTGAAAGTGCTAATTTATATATATAGTTAGTTAGTTAAGGTGTTACACCTTTGATAAAGGTTATAGTACAAAGAAATGTATTTTATAAATATCTTATTTATTTGAAGTTAATAAAATATCTTTATTTTATATATTGTTTATGTGAAATTTAAAATATAACAACAAAAAAACATCTACTCCCCAAATCTTTGGGATTGAATTTCTAGATTAGGTTTTATTGGATTATACACTCAAGACATATTATTTTGAGGATTAGGTTATTTTTAGGATTCCTAATTTTAGGTGTTAAAGATATTCTTCCTTTGACAATTGAACCATAATAACTATTTAAAACCTATGTTATTTAATATTAAGACATGACACATGGTAAGAGTATAATTACTATTATTGTAAAACAAATTTCGACCAATTTATAATATTAAACTGTAACTTTTAAGATAATAATTATAAACAAAGAGGCTCTAATGGGCCCTTAAATTTTACATCTGAAGGCATATCAATAACCTAACCTAGTAATGTAGGTAGTTTCAACCTTGATTATTGTGCATTTTGTTAATTTATATTTCATTCCTTATGTTGAAGTGTGTCCCCACAATATTTTTCCATACTAACGGTTTTTGTGACTTTTGAAAGCCTTCGTATTCTAATGTGGATAGGTTTTTGAAGATCAACAGGTTTCTCTAGCAGCCTACCATTAAGATAGTTGTTGTGTCCTCTTGGTTGCCAATACCTGTTTATAGGATCACTATAAACTTGGGGATACTAGCAGTTAAAAGCAAGGTCATTGCGCAACAAGCCCCAAGGGAAATAAACATAATTTGAAAGATTTTTTGAGGGAAAAATAGCCTTATTATTTATTTTTCTATATAATACTACCTAAGCACCCACGCGGGATTTGAACTGGTGACCTATCGCAAGGAGTGCCTTAACAATGCACCCATTCACTATCAATCCAAAGCCCCGTGGGCAAAAATAGCCTTATTATTGAGGAAGATACTCCATCACATTATTTATAAAAAGAGGAGGGTTCTAGCCTATAGATACTATGGAGTTTGGGTGAAAAGGGTATTATTATTGTGCAAATTTTCAGTTACTATATTTTCGTCTTTTGTAATGACATTTTGTTGTTAATGGAAGAACAAACCTCTTTATGAGTTTTGTGAGCTAATTTTGTTTGAGGTTCTTGAGCACCTTTGAGAGGGCCTACACACAGGAACTCTTGGACCCTTGTTATATCGTTTGTACCTTATTTTTTATATATTTTTTCAAACTATCTTATTTAGTTTCATTGTGTAGCAATATTAACACAATCTAATATTCATGTAAATAATTGTGGATGGAATTTTTGAATTTTTGAGTATTCATATTGGTTTCCATAAGCTATTATTATTATCACATGCATGATTGCACCTTTTCTTCACTTATTTCTTGCATTTAGATCATCTCTAGGTTTCCTATAGAATTATAGGACTTCCTGTAGAACAAACTTTAGAACATAATTTTTTCTTGGTTCTTCATAATTTCATCTTGGTTATTTGTAGAGCATCTTAATTAGCTATTTGGAATGATTAAGTGAATGAGGAGGGATTAAGAATTAAGTTGTTACAACTATAAGGTTTCTTTTAGAATTGTCTTATTTTAGTTTGTTGAGTGGATTGTTTTACTTTGTTTTGCACATTAGTCTAGGGTGGTTTTCTTTGCAACATAGATTAGTTTATTGAATACTAGTAATATAGTTTAAATTCCCATAGCTTTACTTTCCAGTACTTTCATTCATGTAGTTTTGTTTTCCTTGATCTCCCAAAACTTCCATTTCTACACTTAGATATTTTTCATCTCCTACCTAGCTAGACCTGATAAAGTATTAGTTGGTTGACATTGCCACTCTATTCACCTGATCAAGTAGTTAAGATTTCATAGAAAAGAAAGAAAAAAAATGAGAGAGTAAAAAGTATGCATGTCTCTTAGACTTAGAGATAGCCTAAGCAAAGTTTGACCAAATATCCCCACTTATGAGCCTCCAAGTAGAAACCAACAATAGTTAGCTAATTTTGTAACATTACCTCTTACAATAGGGAGCTTTGAGACTTATCTAGAAGAACATGCTAGAGCATTTGAAAAACGTTCGAAAGGAGACAACTCCCCATCTCATTATACAATGCCTAAAAATGGATATCTGCAAGGTCTCTGAGTTTCCTACTAGGGAGATCATTGAACAACCTAGAATGAAGAACATTAATCCATCTATGCTACCCCATTCCTATGGACTAACCATTTAGGACCCACACATTTTTGTTTGTTTGTTTTGGTATGCTTTTATCTTATAGATGAATAGAAACTCAAGTTATTTCCTTCTACCTTGAAGGATGTAGCTTTAAGATGGTTCATGAGCCTTGAAGGAAATAACCTTACCACTTGGAAGCAAATGAAACAAACATTCAACTAAAAATATAAGGATTATTGTCAAGCCAGAAATACAAGGGATGAGATCTTTTGATGATCTAGACAGATAATGAGTCCATAAAAGACTTTGAGGAAAGATTTCAATTAACTTACAAGAGAGCACAAAACTACACCCTAGATGATGACTCCCTAAAACTGGTTCTTTTGAGAGGGGTCAAGGAATATTTTATGGAAACATTGAATCTCCTAACCAATAAGTACACCTACTAGCTCAATTATGCTACCATCAAATAAATTTTCAAAATATTATTCCAAGGCGAACAAAAAGAAAGGTACATCTAAAACAATTTGGTAATTCCTTCTACTCTTACCCCTATTCTTACAAATAATGAAATTATAGGAATGTTAGAATACATTAAGACATAAATCTTGCACTCCATAGCCCCGCATCTCAATACATGTTAGGCTAAAAAAAAAAGAGGAAGAAGAAAGCGCATTAGCTATCTTTTGTCTTAAGTACACTAAAAGGCATCATCAAAATGATTGTCCATTGAATAACATAGATATATTTTCACATTGTGAAGAAGAAAACTCTACTTATAAATTTTCTTCATTTCCATGATTGAAATATGTCTATTAAGGAGCTAATGGGAGCATGGGAAGAGGCCAACAAAACCATGAACTTATCATAAAGTTAACTCTCCTTAATAATTCAATAATACCCTGCATAATTTCAAACTCAACGATGGTGCCCACTTGTTCCTTCACCTTGGTCCATGCCTACCTTGTGGAAGTAACCAAGCAATTTTGTCATCCCTCCCTACGAATCATTTCAGAAGCAGTCTCCTTAATGGAATAGTTCTACTCAAGGGTGGATACCTCCCATGACTCAACTACCAACCTCAATGCCTCCTGTCAATAACCTAACCTAGGTTTCTTTTGATTTCTTGCATTAATTTGAGTTGTTAGAAGGTTTGGTATTTTTTATTTTAGTGTTAACTAATGCATTTTTTTGCAGAATATATTGTTGATTCAATCTTATCAAAAGAGTCCAAGTTGCCCAACTACATTATCTTATACAATTTTTGGAATTCAAGTGTCTATATATGAGTCTTTTTACATCTTCGACATTTCATAATTGACTTATGGTCTAGATTCTGAAAGGTGTCAGCCAAAATCATATGGTGTACTCATGTTTTCATTAATAACATCAACATTTGGCAAGCCATATCCTTTTGGCATATATCTCCAAAATTTTTACTTTATGTTGTTAAATTTTATGAGCATATTTTCTGACATTATTGGCTAAAAATTTCAATTAATCTATGTCATATTTCAAGACATACTTGTGCGGCCTTATGGCTAAAATAATTTCAACATAAAATATTCTTATAATTTCATTTATTAGCTTGTTTTCAGGGCATTGTCCAAATTCCAATTTCTTTACTCTACATAATGTACATATTGTTTATATCCCTTTTCTTTTATTTGTTTCTTTGTTGTAGATCATTTTCTTTTATTTTAGTATATCAATTTGTTGTACATAGTTTAGTTGTAATCTAATTCAGGGTAATAAACTCTAGGCATAATCCCATTAGCTCACCCACCCTATGAGATTCAAGGAAGTTGGAAGCAAAGCATGAGAAACTTTGCTCATCAACATAGGTCCATCTAGAATAAATGAGATGATACATATAGCATTAAAATGACATAAACCCTTGTACTCACCAATATTATGGTTTAAACCCCATAAATCCTCTAAATAGAAACCATCAAGCTTCTTTATAGAGTTATTTTTCCTACATTTAAAATTTTTGAGAGGTATGCCACCAAAACTCTTCACCTCCTCCACTATTAGGTCACCATCCCCTCTATGGTGATTTGAAAGAGCCTATGCTATTTATCCTATGATTTTAATAGACTCTTCTTCCAATGGTATGAACCCCATGTAGGAATTCCTCCACAGATATGGCATGTCTTCAAGAGTGTAGAGTGTTAGGATGGGTCATAATATATTGGTCATCTATGGATCCTCAATGAAATCTAACACTTCCTCCTCCATTATTGTCATACCTACAACCTCCTTTCATCTTATCACCCTTTGCATCATTGCAGTTACAACCTATATTAACCCTAAAAACACCCTGAACAAACCCTTGATATTGTCCAACCATGGATTTGAGTTTGGTGACATGCATTGCCAAAGCAACCTAATCATTTTTCTTTGGGTCTTATTTGTCAAAGATTTGGTCTCCCTGAAACACCCTAGATCTCACCTAAGCGCACAACCATGCTTGCACCATTATAATAACTCTTGTTTGCGAACTACATTACAACCAAGTACCATTACCACTACCTCCATTTTTTTTCCAAAATAGATGAGTTATAGCTAGTATGGACATGCGATTTCTTCTTTCTTTATTTTTAATACTTCATTGTACATATTGTAGCTAATGCTCACCGACTATGAAGAAAGGGAAACCTATGAGAATATCCTCTCGATGAAAATAAGAAAGAACCAGTAACATTGTGGGAATGTAAGAGAGACCATCTCCAATGGAAAACCAACAGTCATGTCTTAGCCTGTGTAGGCTTAAATGATAATCAAACAACCTAGGGGTAGATTGTTATTGTTGTTACCAGCCAAGTTCTCATGTCCATGAACATATAATTGATCCATTCACATTTCTCAGTGTGTACATTTTTTCCACCACTGTAGAGGAGCCATCTTTTTCCACACTATGTTTTAGACAAGTTGGAGAAATTAATATTAAATTCCAAATCCAAACCATAAGATTTAACTATATAAATATATAGAGATAAATATTTGTAAAGTTGATTTCCTTTCTATGCAACTTGGACAAAATCCAAAAGAAAGAATATGAAGTATAAATGTTGAGAAAGCTTTTTGATCCCCAATTATTTCCTAATGTCATAGCATATGTGTTTCACAATAATTATAAACATTTTACATTCTCCACCCCATTAGAAGCATGCTCAAGAGGACGAACTATCTATATTACAGTTATATGAAAGTGTTTTCTTCATTTATTTTTTCTATAGAACTGTTTTTTTTCCTTTTTTGAACAAATATTTCTGACCATGTAATGCATTTTCTCGAAAAAAACCCATAAGATAACTCTATTCACTTTCAGTATGATACTTAGGGTAAATTGAATTCTTTAAGACTCAAGGTTAAAGAGAGCAAGTATGTCACAAAATGAGATTTAAAACTAGGTAAAAGAAAATAAAAAATTCCTCTTCAAAATACACAAATACACCTATTTTAACCAATGTAGAAGAGGAATACAACTTTCTTCATAATTCAAACCACACCTTTATAAAACTAATACCCACTCAACAACTAAGAAAGAAAACCTTATCTTAATTAAAAAGAGTAAAACTTCAATTTTAAATCATTCAGATTAGTCCCCTCTCATTAAGAAATTCAAACACTCCAATTCTGGTACCAATTACTTTTTGGATTCCATGTGGAGTCTATCCTAAAGAAAGAGTTAGGTGCCTCTCACACCAAACTTCCCCATGTTCTTAGAACCCTTGTCACTACCATCTTTTAAAAAGTGATAACTCAATAGAACTATCTTCCCACATAGTCATATTGTGGGTCCTTTGAATGAATTATTGTTTCAACTTTGGTTTTGGTTTTGATCATTAGAACTGTCACTTAAATTATGTTGGAAGAATAAATATCAATGTGCAACGAAATTCCAATGACGCACTCCAAGAATATCATGTGTATTGGTTTATGAAGCTAAGGTCACTTTCACCATAATATTTTTTAATATATGAAAATGCAGCAGCAGTTCCAACCACTGACATGCATTTTATTGTAAGAGGGACAATAAGCATCCAATGTAAATCTTTGGCCAGAGTCAAGGGAATGTTATTTTTTCATTTTTCCCAAAAGTTCCACCGAAATGAAAAATCAGATTACTGAATTAATGATCTTCAAACTTCACAATGTAAACCCCACAATTCATGAAGAAGTTGTTGGGCTTTGGTGAGATTCTTAGCAATATGCCTCATTTACATTTGAGGAAGGTATATCATCAATATTTTCTGATTGAGCAGATGTGATATTCTTCACATTGGAGCTAGGTATCTTATAAATATTTCTTCTTGTGTGGATTTGTTATTCTTCACGTTTGAAGAACGTAGGCTATAAAAAAAATTTCATTTTCATATTATGAAAAAATATATTATAAATATTTTTAAATTGAACATATGTATGAATAACAGATTGATAAATATTTTTAACTTGAACTAATGTATATGTATAATAGATTAAAACATGTAAACATTGGTATTTTTAATTTATTACAATACATTTACAAATTAAATTTGTATTTAAATTATTTTATATTTACAATTTATTAAATATATATACAAATGACAATTTTAAATTCCTTATTCTTTCATACTTATTATTAAATTAAAATGTATAAAGAATATAATCTATTTATATTATTCGAAGTTTTTATAAATAAAATTATATTTTTTAATTGAAGTATTTATTCTAATTTATTGAAGTTATATACAGAAAGAGTTGTGAATTTTCGTGAATTGCTAAAATAGAGAATGTGTTATACATTTTAAGTTTTGATGAATAAGACTAATACAATTTGTAATACATTATGAGAGGATGAGTGGCAACCCTAATTATGTGAATAAGTTGATTGTTAATCAAGTTCATGTTGTTATTGCCTAAATAGAGTTGTTACTTAATCATTTTATCATGTTTGTATGCATCTTAATTCAAAATTTTAACTTTTTATATTAAAACATTTACTATTGCACTTTTTTCATCTTTTAGTACGATTTTCCTTTAACTCTAAAAATATTTCTTTATATTTTGAAAAGATAAGATTAATCTAGATACTTATTGAAAGTGAAGGATGATCCTATTATATCAATTAAAAGTCCTACACTCTAAAACTAGTTTGATATAAATTTGATGTGGATAATGTTCATGTAAATTAAAGTCTCACCGTAACAAATCAAAGGATGCTCAAGGATTCTGCCCAATAGCTTTATGTAATGTTATTTATAAGATCATAGCCACCCTGTAATGTTATTTATAAGTAACAAATCATAGGATGCTCAAGGATTCCGCCCAATAGATTTATGTAATGTTATTTATAAGATCATAGCCACCCTGATTGCAAAAATATTAAAACCTTTACTTCCGAGTATCATATCTCCTGAACAAATTGGCTTTGTCGAGGGGCAACAAATCCTGGATGGTCTAGTAGTTACTCAGGAGATGATTCACTCCCTAAATCAAAAGAAACAAAGGGGAATGATGATAAAACTAGATCTTTCAAAAGCATATGATCGCCTGAGCTAGAGATACCTCAGAATGGTGCTTGAAGCTTATGGTTTCGAAAAGAGATGGATCGAATGGATATATAGCATGATCTCAACCCCCATCTTCTCAATTTTGGTAAATGGTATCCCAACGAATACTTTTAATGCAACAAGGGGTATAAGACAAGGAGACCCTATTTCGCCCTTTCTTTTCATACTGGCAGCTGAAGGGCTTGGAAGAATCATCAAAAGAGAACTCAGGGAAAAGAGAATCAAAGGCCTAAAACCTTGGGGAAACAATCTGGCAATAACACATCAACAATTTGTTGATGACATAATGTTATTCGGAGAAGTAACTATAAAAGAGGTAAGGATGATCAAGAAAGTGTTGGAAATCTTCATGAAGGCCTCAGGAATGGAGGTTAATAAGGAAAAATCATGTACATTTATTTTTAACACCCCTGAGGCCATCAAAGCTCATCTAACTAGAACTTTGGGCTTTAGACAGGGGGACCTTCCTACCAAGTACTTAGGGAACCAGCTGGATATACACCCCACCCGGATGAAAAATTGGCAAGATGTTATAGATAAAATAAAGAAGCGCCTGACAAGCTGGTCATTCAGGTCCTTGAACATAGCCAGGCGAATTGTGTTGTTAAAGTCTGTCTTGCAATCAATCCCTACCTATCCTTTGTCCATCAGAGCAGCATCCAAAGGAGTGTGCACAAAATTGAAAGAAATATTTGGAAAGTTTGTCTGGGGAGGACCTAAACAACAAAGGAAATGGGCCTTAGTTTCATGGAAGAACCTAGTAAAAAGAAAGGAGGAGGGAGGACTGGGTATAAGGGATCCTGAAATGCTAAATAAGATTCTAGGCGCCAAATTATGGTGGAGATGGCTACAAGGAGGAAAGGATGTCTGGAAAAAAATATGGGAACTAAAATATAACATGCCGGAATCAACAGCAGGAAAACTAAGAATTGAGGAAGTACCAAAAGGGTCCTCTATATGGGAATTAGCAAGTCAGAACCGAGATGTGGTCAATAAACATGCTTTTTGGGAGATTCGTGGAGGAGGCAACGCCAAATTTTGGGAGGATGGGTGGCAGCAAAAAGATAAAATGGCAGAGATTCAAACCCTACAAGAGATCCAACAGAAAGCGAAGATGGCAGGTATGGAATATGTTAAAGACTACTGGAAAAATAAAGAGACCAGTGGAATATGGAGGACTTGGAGGAAACCAGAGGAATGGTTTGAAAACATACACCAAGAGATGGAGAAAAACTACACTAAAGAAGTAGAATTGAGAAAGATTAAAACTAGACCACGAATGGACATCCTTAGATGGGGAAGATCAATGAATGGGACTTTCACAGTGAAGGAAGCCTACTACTTGACAGCAAACCAGGAAAGGGAAGATGGAGCTATGGACTGGAGAATATTTTGGGAAGGAAAGTGGTGGCCGAAAATTACAATCTTCGCATGGTTGGTCACTAAAGGACGGATTCTAACCTGGGATAAAATCCAGAAGAGAGGATATTATGGACCTTCGAAGTGTATCCTATGCAGCAGAGAAGAGGAAAATGAGGAGCACCTTTTAAATAAATGCCCTTATGCAGGAAGCGTATAGGAAAAGATTGGATCGATCTTCGGGAAGACAATGAGAGACCCAAGCAGCATTCGGAACACCATAATGCAATGGGGTAAAGGACAATTTCACAACAAAGTAGTAAGAAGAATCTGGAACTTATCGGTGGGTTTTGTGATCTGGTTCCTCTGGAAAGAACGTAACAGGAGGATTTTCATGGGTCAAAGCAATCAACCTGAAAGAACTTGGGAGGAGGTGTGTAAATCGATCAAGGAAACTATTCTATCAGAGACATGGGAAGAGGAAGACTGGAAAATGAGCCAAGAAGAAGGAAGAATAGCTTCTAAACTAGATATGGAATTCAGCATGATCTACCCCAGAAAAGAAAAGAAAGGTAACCCCCAAGCTCAAAGCCCCAACCAATTCAGATACCCTGGCGAGCATTTCATAAAACTGAACTTTGATGGAGCGTCGGAGGGTAATCCTGGCCCAGCAGGCCTAGGCGGTATCTTTAGAGATGGCAAAGGTAAAACAAGGTGGGTCTTCGCGGAATGGGGAGGCGAGATGACGAACAACGAGGCAGAACTCTGGGCAGTTCACCAAGGTTTGAGAATAGCAGTAAGGAACAGATATATGAACCTGGAGATAGAAGGGGATTCGCAGATTACGATAGGGATGCTGAGAAAACTGAAGGATGGAAAGAGCTGGGAGAAAGTTGCAAAAAGCTGGAGGACAATGGGAATTATTCAAGATATAGCGGTATTACTAAATAGAATCGATTATAAAATAATTAACCATGTAAGACGCAATGGCAACAGGGCTACGGACCTCTTGGCTAATTGGGGGAGTAAAGAGGCGAACAACAGTTTGGACAGAAGTTGGTCGTCATTAGAAGCGGGTCACAACTAGGAAGGTCTTAAAAACATAATTACTCAAGACCATAATGAAGCAACCACAGTCTAAAAGAACGAGGACAAGACACCCGATCGGGATGAGAAATGTGACAGGCAGAGCAATTAATAGGAGACGGTGTGTAAGGAAGGACAGTGCAGCCAGGTCTCAAGATATGATGGACACAGGCAACTGGATCGGTGAGAAGGATCCCAGATCAGAGCGAAAGGACAGCAGGGTACCGAGGAATGACGGTGGAGGTGTCAGGACGTCAGACACAAGGCAGGGAAATGATTGCGAGGAGGCATGGGACAGTAGAGCGGTCAGGGAGGTACAACTTAAGTGCATGAAGAAGGGAGGAATAAGGAAGAAAGGGTGGTGAAGAGGGACGAGAGTAATTGAATGCAGGAAAACAGGCGAGAGCGGAGGTAAGCGGCAGAATACAGCCAAGAGAGAGCAAATTTTAGGAAACAGAGCAGAACGAACAGGGACGCACAAACCAAAGCCAAGAAATGAGGAAAGAATGGCAACAGAAGGGAGCAGGGCGACAGGGAGATGGATGAGAAGCAGAGCTGGGGATGGGGACCAGAGCCGAGGGGGCCAGGACGTGAAAGGAAAAGGAAAATTGGAGGAGGGACCTGAGCAATTTTATATTCCTGTATATGAAGTTTCTGAGGACGAGAGCGAAGACAACGAAGCTGAATTTGAGACGGCAGTAGAGGGGAATGTTAACTGCGACCGAAATGAGAAGAGTACAGGAAACAGAACCACGAAAAGAGGCCAGGAGGAAGATGAAGGTAGACAGGAGTCGAGTGATGAGGCAGGGAGAGGCAGGCAGAGGCGAGGGCGAGGTTGCCGAGGAAGGGGAGGCTAGAGTAGGCGAGGAATCGCTGACGGGCGAAGCAGGAGGGGTCGTCGCTGTCGCGAAGGCACAGTGGAAGATGGGGAGACCAGTGCGGGAGCGGACAGAAGACAGGGGAGGAGGACTATAGAGACAAGGGTTCGGGTAGCAGAGAGAGCCTATAATGAGAGAACAAACCCGAAAATCAGAAGAATAATTGAGCACTGGGAGGAAGAGGCCATTCAGGCACAGTCTGAGGAAGAAATGGAGGACTGGATGCATCTTATGCCGGATCCAGGCCATACCCGGGGCCGAATGACACTGTATAAGCAATCCCTGCACCTATATTGGGTCATGAACAGACTTATGGCCAAAGCCATGGAGCAGATAGCCTTAGAAATGGCTGAATTGTCATAGGGAATACCAAACCTGAAGAAAGAGTTGAAGAACATCCTTATCACCCTGCTCATGCAAGACAAGAGGCTGGAGGATCTTCAGCAGCAGCTAGAGGTGAATGGCTTGGTGATCAAGAAGGAGAAGGAGCAGCAAGAGGACGCTGGGAATCAATGAAGAAAGGCATGTTTTTTGATATAGATAGAAAATGCAAATTTTAGTTTTTTCTTTAGCTATGTATAAGACTTATGATAAGACTTACTTGAAGCTAGATATCAATAGTAATAGTTACAAGGTGAATGTTTACAAAGCCTGGAAAGACAATATGAAAACCTTTTATTTTTGGTCAGCAGTCAAAAACTATAGGTGGTCAATATACCTGGTTTCCCCTCGGGGCAGGTTGAGACCACCTTAAGATTGTAGTGGTTTCAATTTTGATAATAGAAAATGGTAACTCCTCAGCTTACAAAAAAAAATTTTAAGTCTCACCATAATGATATGCTACAAATCACATCATATTACTATGCCATTATAATAACTAATAATAATAGCTTTTAAGGTAATGATTGTAAGAAAAAGAGGGCTACAAGGGAATCAACTCATGTTTTACATTAACATTATCCACACCAAACACTATATCAAACTAGTTTTAGGGTGTAAGACCTTAAATAAATGTAATAGTATCATAGTGCTATGCCATAAATCCCACCATAGTGCTATGCCATTGTAATAATAAATTTCCAGGTAACAACTATGAGTAAAAGAGGGTCTACAAGCATGGAATTTATACTATCAGTGAATTTAAGAGTGAGAGAGAATGTTATTTAACATTCCTTGGAATTGCACTTAAAACTAATTTTTAAATGTAAAAAAATAAAACAAAAACCAACAATAATCATATTGTATCCTATGCCAAGTTATGTTTAGAAATTTAAATTTTTTATATGTTGATTGATGACACCTCAATTAAGCTAGTGGATGCAAAGTTGGATTATGAGTATGTAGTTTTCAAATGTGGAGCATGGTTTGAGTATGGTCATTTGGCAACCACACCCAAAGAAAAAAATGGAATTAAGAAAGAACTCCAAACATTTGGGGAGAAATATAAGGAAGTGAAACCATTAACCTATGTGGTGGAAAGGCATGGAAAAGAACCATCATTTTATTGAGAGAAATCCATCTAGGATAAAATTAAATAAAAACAAAGAAGAAGCTCACAGAAATAACCTTGTAGAGGAAGTTGTGATCACAAAATTAGGCAAGGTAGATCCATCTCATATTACTCATTTTGGAAAAAATAAAGAAAATGAATTAGAGTGAATAAGAAAAAAAACAAAATATAACACTATAGTTAATAAGAATACAACAGGAAGTCTATTAAAGTAGATTGGGTGAATGAGATCACAAATGTTAATGCAACCTACCTTAATTCGAATCCCACCTAACTTCGGTGTGTGATTGTGAACTTTCCATGAAAAAATGGGATTTATAATAATATCCCCATAAATTCAAGCTCATGCCTTGTGCGTGCAATTCTTTTTAATTATTAATTATCTGAGTTTAAAACAAAACAAACAACAAAAATTGAATAACTCACTCTCTATATCAATCTCTATATCAAAATCAAGAAAATCTCTTGAATTATGAAATAAATAAAAATATATTATACAAATAAACCAATATATTATTTAATAACAAAAAAAAAAATTAAAACTTTAATAACTATTAATAAATAAAAATACATTATATAAATCTACTCATTACAAAATATGACTTAACTAGAAACCATGAAAGATAATTAAATGCTTTCATTACCGATGAAAGATAACTCAATGAGATACATTACAAGAGTCGACCATTGATAATAATGAAAAACATCTGGCCTCAGTTTAAACATCAGTTATGTCAAATCTAAAAAATTTAGAAAAAAAAATCTGCGGTTATGTCCAACCTAAAAAGTTTAGAAAAAAAAAAATCTATTGTTTTTTTCTAGTTATTTTAATTTTTTAATCATAGAATTTTATATTATATGTAAATTTAGGTTTGGATAAAGTAAATATATGAGGTAATATATAATTATATTTAAAAAATATATATGAGCTTTCTTTTCCATTGGAAAAATCGTAATTTTCATTATGTAAGAAAATTGCATGTTGTGTGTGCATGATGCATATGCTATAAGTGAGGCATGGCCTGTCAAAAATGAATATTGTTCACCTATATCAATTCAAAATTTGGTGCCTTGAGTCCATGCAGGGAGGCCCAGTTTCAAAAAATATTTTTCATATTGTTTTTTCAATAAGAGTAAACTGTAGTAGAGTTCTAAGAAATAAACATATGTATATTTACAGATGGAGACTGTAAAAGCATGAGAAAAACCCTGTATCCAAGCTCCCATTGAGCCTACTGTGCAGCTATGTCCATGAAGGGCCTATGATAATACTGATAATGGGCCCCTTCCCTCTATTCCTGGATCATCCAAGTGCGAGAAGGCCTATTCGCAACCTCTTTGGATAATCGATTGTCAGTTGCGTTCCTTTCCCTAAAAATGTGATGGCATATGAAAATATCAAAATTTGAATAAAGTCGAAGAGCCTCATCCAGGATATGTCTCAATGTGTAAGTATAACATCTTTTTTTTTGTTAAGCCAGTCACATACAACTTGTGAATCCCCAAATAGTTGCAATGCTCTACAATGTTTTTCCAATGAATATTGAATAATAAATTTAGCAGCGGATAATTCAACAAAGTTGTTTGAGTCTCCTCCTAGGCCCATTTGCATATTGTAAATATGGAGGTCAGAGAGATACAGGATGGCTCCTCCTCCCCCCCCACACCTCCCCTCCTCTGCGGAACCATCAAATAAATCCCAAGGAAATGAGTGGTTAATGGATTCAGGTATAAGAGTGCGAGGCCGTTGGGAATTATCATCTTCCAAGATAAGAGTATAATGAGACAAGATCCGAGCAACATTTAAAGGCCAGTGAGGGGATGCATTCAGGAATATGAGTCTATTGAACGCAATCCAAATGGCCCAGTTGATGAGAAGTGGAAGGTTGCAAAGTTTAGGCAGGATAACCCTTGTCCACCAGTTTGTCTAAGCCTCCACAGGATTAGAGATCTGCCACCTGATTTGTGTAGAGACTATTGTAGTAATTGTCTACTAGAGTTCATGAGTAGTTGTGCAATCTATGAACAGATGCGAGATAGATTCCTCACTGCTCTTGCAAATACAACACTGAAAATGGCCATTTTGGGCTTGCTTGAGGAGGTTGTCCCCCATGGGGATTTTATTCTTAAGGATGGTCCACATGAGAAGTCTGCACCTTGGGGGTGTTTTGAGCTTCCAGTGCCTCCACCAATGTTCAATGACTTGTGGTCTTTGAGCATCAGCTAATACCAGGTAGCCCTCCTTGGGTGTGTAAGACCCAAATTTCGATAGTGCCCAGATGGTCTCATCTTCGCCATCCCCTAATTGGATGTGGGAGGTAGTGAGAGCCCCATTGTAGCCCTTCTAGATTTACACGCACTGCTGAGGAATATTTAAGCTGTTGGCTGATTTCCAGGCTCGCTGGAAAAGGGTGGAGTGCTAAGAATCTCCTATGTGATTGATACGAGTGATATTCATTGTACTGAGATGATTTTTGATCTCAATAGATAGTCTATGGCCATCCCCACAATTGATCTAGCGGTCTTGTCCTATCCTAATAGCCGAACCGGATTGGATTTTCCATGTGATGCCACCTCTGATGATGCCCATGGATTTAAGAACAACCTTCCAAATAATCGACATCCCAGAGGAGTACTTGTGTGGCTGCCTTAACCAATCCATCGCATTGAGAGGGGCAATGTATTTGGAGATGGCCACATTAGTCCATAAGCTATTAGATGACATAAGTTTCCATCCAAGTTTTGTTGTCAGTGCTGAGGAAAAGTCTTCCAATTTATTGATGCCCCATCAACCCCATTTCTTTGGAAGGTTGAGTGCATCCCATTTGACCCAAGCATAAATTATTCCTGTCTGTTTTCCCTTCCAAAGGAATCTGCAACAAAGTGTATGTATCCTTGAGAGTATACCTCTGGGGATCCATGCCAAGGACATCCAATAGATTGGTGTAGTCTTTAGAATGGTCTTGATGAGGATAAGTCTACCTGCCCTGGATAGATATTTGTAGTACCAGATATTGAGTCTTTTCTCCATCTTCACTATAACCCATGTCCAGTCTGTTATTTTGCATCCCAAGGCTTTAGCTTATATCCAAGGTATCTTAACCCATCCTCAAGTTCCTGCAGAGTGAACCGAAATCTTTGTAGGGAAAAGTGGATCTCATGTTGGGTGCATCCAACCGTTGTCAAGGTGGATTTACTGCAATTGACCATCATGCCTGTAGCCACTTGAAATAGGGAGAAAATGTTCTTTATGATGGTGAAGTCCCCTATGCCTCCATTGAGGAAAATTAAGACATCATCCACGAATAGCAGGTGCGTTAAGATGCAGTCTTCTACGACTTTTATACCCTGCATTCTGCCCCTTCTGGCCTCTTCTTTGATGAGTCTACTGAGCCCCTCCACTAGTAGGAGGAATAGAAGTGGTGATAGTGGATAGCCCTGTCAAAGACCTCTTTCAGAATGAAAGAAAGGAGAGGTCGCGCCATTAACCAAAACACTGAATGGAGTGTTAGTGATACAACCCATAATCCATTTAATGAAGACAAATGGGAACCCAAGGTGGGTTAAAAGCATTCTAATATACAACCACCAAACTCTGTCAAATTCCTTATGAGGATCATACCTTTGATTTTCTTGTAATGGAATGAGTGCATAACTTCTTGGGTTGTTCCCACCACTTCGTGGATTTGTCGGTCTTGAAGAAAGGCAAATTGCTCCTGTGAGATGTGGGTGGATAGAATGGGCCTTAAGCGATTGGCAATGATTTTAGCCATGATCTTATAGATGTAGTTACAAAGAGAGATCAGTTTGTAATCATCGAAGGATTTTGGATTGTCAGTCTTGGGGATGAGAGCAATGAAAGTAGCATTAAAGGATTCATACATCTTGCCATTAACTCTGGAGTCTTCCACTACCTTGAGGAGGTTTGAGCCTAGAATCTCAAAAAAATGCTATGTAGAATTCCACCGTCCAACCGGCAAGCCCAAGACTCTTATCTTTCTTGAACCATTTGAGGGTGGCTTCCAGCTCTCCTAAGGTGACTTCCTTAGTTAGTTCCCTGCCTCCCTCCTCATCCACAAACCGTGGGAATAGTTGTGCCACTTGTATTATTTCGGCAAGGTTCACTGTGGGGGGTGCTCTATATATTTTCTTGAAGTGAGAGCATGCCAATGCTGCTAGCTGGGGGAAGGTGTTTACAGGGTTTCCCTGTTCATTCGAAAGCTGCCATATGGTGTTGATTGCCTTCCATTTGCGAATTTATGATAAAACTTAGTGTTATCGTGTCCTACGAGCATCCAGATCGCTCTACTTCTCAACCTCCATGATTCTTTGCTATCCTTTAAGATTTCCCCTCTATCAACATATAGAGATGAGATTCTATCCTTGTGTTCATTAGAGCTGTACACCCCTCCCAAGTTACTCTCAAAGTCCACAATTTCTATTTCAGCCTCTCTGAGGGTTTGATCATCCCGCCTCCTCTTATTTTGAGCCCAAATTTTGGAGAGTCTCTTCAGCTCATTAAGGTTTTGAGCAAATCCTTCCACTATGTGTCCTGTTGTAGTAGGGGGGTGCGCCTTCCAGAAATATGTGACCATACAAACTTAGGAAGGGTCCTTCAGCCATGTGGCACAAAACTTGAAGGGACCCTTAGGTTTCCACTGCCCCCCGCTGATTTCCATATAAATAGGCACGTGATTAGAGATGCCCCCTGATCCCACCCATTGCCTATGAATTAGGCCCTTATTGAGAAGGCCTTCCTTAATAAGAAATCTATTGAGTCTACGAGGTAGACTGTCTTCCCCTATTCTATTGTCCCACCATGTTGGTTACGTCTTTGTGATGGGGATATCTGTCATATTGTGGGCTCCCAGTACATTCTCAAAATAGACTGAAAGGGGATCAATTTGTGCTCTCCGTCCCCATGATTCCGCATGTCCTATGGAGAATTTTAAATCCCCTCACATGATTAGAAAATCCTTTTGACAGAGTTTAGAGTTAAGTAGGCGGTCCCAAAATTCAGGCCTGTGTTGGCATGACCCATAGACATTAATAGCCCATATCTCCATCCCTAGGTCAGCTGAGAACAAGTCTGCCCCAAGATAACCTGGCCCCCCCCAAGCAGTTGCAGAGATTGATATTGTGCAAGTTGAACCCCAGGGCAATGCCTCTCGAATGACCACTTGCATCAAGGCTAATAAAGGACCAGTCGGTCCTAGCTAGCCCTCTGCAATTGAATGATACAATTTTCATGAGGGGGGCTCAGGTAATGGGCCTCGTGCTCTAAGAGCCCTTAGGATGGTAGATTTCCTATCAGAAGTGATTTCGTCTCCGGCCATACTCTATGCTTTGGAGAGGGAAGAGTGGCATCCTTGAGGGAGTTTAGGGGGAGTAGGGGAGAGTACCAGGTCAAGACCAATGTGGTCGTCCTGCTGTTTTTTGGCCTTAGACCTGGTTTGGTATCTCAGGAAGGGAGGCCTATCTTCAGGAATAGGGGAATATAGTGGAAGGGACTCCGGGATAGAAGAGGGAGTGATGGAGAACATGGCTGGGGGGTGAGGTGGACAGGGTAAGGGGGGGGTGTGGGCGGAAGAGATACTCCAGTAATCCCATGTTCGATGCCAAATGGAGGAAATGTCAAGCCATCAACAATAGAATATGTATGAGAGGGGTGAGAGGAGGGTGAACTCTTACTTGATGATGATGCTACCCCGGCAACCGCTCTGGCCCTTGTGAGTGGAGGAGAGGGTGGTTGAAGTGCTGGTCTGTCGTGTTTCTTAGGGACCTCTCTGGAGGGTGTCTTTCCTGCATCCACCGAATCCGCTTGTATCCCTGGGTCTTCGATGGGAGGTTGTTCCTCCTGTTCATGCACTGACTTAGATGGGATTGCCCTTGCCTCTTTTCGTGATCTTGCCTTATTATTGAGTGGGTAGTCCTTAAACAGATGCCTAATCTTGTGGCAACGTCTGCACCTGAAAGGTACCCATTCATAATCCAATGTCTATCTCCGAGTAAAATTTCTCCATTGAATTGTGATGTATTCCTGCAAGCCATCACTGGTATCCAAATGTACTAATACCCTTGCATAGGCAATCATACCTGTCATAAGGTAGGATTTGTCATGATCCAGGTATGAGCCCAAGACATTCCCAAGTCTCCTTAAAACATCTTCAGACCAAAATTTTAAAGGTAGCCTTGGGAGACGGACCCATAGGGGACTAGCATTTAGCTTCTCACATTCTAGGTCAAATAAGGGCGTCCATCTGTGCAGGAACACCAGAACCTGTTATATGTTCCAAACCGTAGAGAGGACCCAATTCGTGTGTTCGACCCTTGCGAAATGGAGGGCAAACCATCCCCTAAAAAAAGTCTGGACAAAAGGAGGATCAGCCAGATGCTATCCCCAAACCTCCAATGTCCATTGCTTCAGCCTAGTTGCACTGTAGTTTCTCCCCTTGACTCTTCCAACCAAGACCCTGTCAGCAATCTCCATAGTATTGCTCAACTGAATGTACTCTCCGAGCCTTAGAATAGCCTCATAAGCTTTGGGTTTTGGGCATCGCTGTCTTTTAGTCATTTGCAGCCTGTCTTCATCTGTGGGCTGTAGAGGTTCGCTCAGAGGAGGATGAGCCCCAAAATTAGGAGGGTCCTAAAGAGGCTCCATGGAGAAAAATCCAAAAATGGGTGAGATCCCTGTGAAATTACCATATGGGGGCCCATGGAGGGTAGCATAGGTTGTTGTTCCGGAGCGGAAGACACAGGCTCACTGGACTGAGCGACAGAAGGGACACAGGAGCCAATGGAGGGTGGAAAGGGTGCGATGCCCGCCGAGAGATTTTCCAAGCCAGGATCCAGAGAGTGGTCCACGAAAGATAGGGTAGATGGCGACAGCGGCTGAGAAGTGAGGTCTGACAGTAAGGGGGTGGCTTCCAGGAGTGTGGCCACCGAGTTCGAAAGACCTGATATCGAGGGCAGAGAGGCTATCGCATCCGAGATCGCAATGTCAAAAGGGTAACCGCCTACGGAAATTTTCTGGGGATGGTACCAAATGGGGATTATCTCCAGAGAGTCCTCCAAATATTCTACGAGCTCGTCCATAACCATCGCTATATTCCTGCTCCAGCTGCTTGCAGATTCCTTGGGGATCTCGTTGCTGGTGACCGGGGGCAGAAGTGGTAGAACAGGAAAATGGAAGGTAAACCCTAAGCTCGCGGTAAATAAATTTTTCTTATGAAAGAACATGCATAACCTGAAGATCAAATATGAGGTTTTTAATTTAGTAAAATTATAATTTTTTTCTAAAAAAATTTGAATTAGACAATAAAAATAAAGGGTTTTGTAAATATATATTTTATAAGATTAATTCTTAAAAAAATAGAATTTACGTTCCTGTATTGTTGTATTATCCATTGTCCTCTGCTCAGCTGCGCGACCTCTTTGGAAAGAAGGTCAACGACATCATTCCTTTCTGGTGTTTCCTTGCAACATCTGGTGCAATTGCTAGTTTATTTCTTGGTGTGCGTTAGGGTTGGAATGTGGATTACTCTTTACCCATCATATAATTTTTTTTACGTTTTAGCTTTTTATGTTTCCCTTCAAGAAACATTATGTTTAAAAATTTCCCCTTCAAGATTGATGTTTTGATAATAAATTAACCCTTCACTAATAAAGGTTTCATTAAAAACACATATCTATCATAAGAAAAAAGAAATGACCATAATCCATAAATGACTTATTGAATTCTCAATTTTTGTTTGAAATTTTATGGAACACTCACAATAATATATCCATAACTCTGAAATCAAATGCCCTTCACTCATACATGCCATATCATTTGTATATATGAGATATTACTAAGGAGATATTATGTGATGTAAAGATGACCAACAAAGTAAAACTATAAGATAGACTATCCTCTACATCCTCTCCACTATCATAATCACATGGAATCAATGTGGGGCTCCACTACCGAGAGTTTATAGTCAAGAAAGTACAATGTATTAAAAGCATTTTAGTATTTCATAAGTGGCAGTAGATGTCATTCTTCATAAGCCATACATTTCAAAGATTTTAAGCGATATGTTGAGACACTCGATATCTGGTGCAGATTCTAGTCGAAGCGACACTTTTGTTGTTCCAAAAGTAACATTGTGACATAGGATAAATTTCATAAGTGAGAAGTGAGTCAGTAATATTGTGGCAAGCCTCTCGCCCAAACAATCCAATAAAGGTGGGTGGCCAATATACTTAGGGAGAGCTAGTGGCAACAAGCAAGATTGTGGTCCAAATTTATTATGACAAGGAAGAGGTTTTGTTCTTTCAGCTACGCATGTTTAATGATGTACTAACACACTCATGGATTGATTGTTTTTCTCATTCAAGTGGTAATTTTAATGATGTTTGCATAAGAGATAGATGCATATTCATTGGATTTCAAAGAAACTATTTGGATTTGGCTACTAATCCAACTTACCCAGATCAAATGAACTAATTCAATGTCATTGAACAACATTCCTTCTAAGGAGTATGAAATATATATTTTTTCTTCCCCTTGTCCCATCTACGTGACACCTATGGGAATTCAATCATATTAAGATTGACCATTATTTGATATATTATTTGATATAAAGTCTCTATTAGACTATATGCTTATTGATCACTTAGTTTTGTATATTTAGGGAGACTAGGTAAGAACCTTTGTTGAATGGTCTCAAATCCATTTTTCGTGGTTGTGTGCCCTTAGACTATAGGTGCTTTTGTGCAAGTTGTAAATATCTTAATTCCTACTTTATTAAAAATATGCTTTTCTTTCTACATGTGTGCATATTTGAATTCACTTGGGATGTCTCCTCAATTGGCATGGTCCATTCACATCCACCTCAAGCTGCATCAACAAGAAAGAAAATCGATCAAAGGTGAAAAGGGGCCTAAACAGATTTACCCATGGAAAATTGAAAGATTGCAATATTAATGGCACAAAAGAAAATAGATAAAGACTAAAAATGTGAAGCCTGGGAATAAAAATACCCAAAATTGTTATCTATGAGTTTATAGTTTCTATCTGTAATAATTCCTAAAGCATAAAAGAGCCAAACAAATGTCATTTCTAGATGGTTTTGTCAAGAAACGTTTCCAAGGTAAGATATCTACATTTTTATCATGTTTACAATTGAGTTCTTCAACACCATTTCTACATTTATTAATTTTAATAAAATAAATAAATAGTTTCTAGTGCTGATTTAGATTCGTTTCATTAAGATGGTCAAATTGTACAATTAATAAATTAGATTTTGGTTTACTTGAATGCTTAACCCACTTAATGTATTACAAGTATGTGTTTAAGTAACACACCTTGTTGGTGATGGATAGAGTAAAACATAAACGCCACTAATAGTTAAATATATACACACTTTTACAAATTTTATAACAGAATTGTGTTTATAAATTAGAATTGTTGACAATTTTCCTTTTAGCTTTATAGTATGTTTTAAAATTGCTTTTGTTTGGCTAAGAGTTTGATTTCATGGAATGTAAGGAAATAGGTTAATCGCCCAAGGCTCATTTGGAAAGAGTGAAAGCCACAATCAGACTACTGGTAGGGTAATTCTAGGGCATGGTTTTTCTTGAATAACCATAATGAGTCAACGTGCATTATGGATAGGTGTCAACAATGATTGTCCCCAATGTGAGTTTCACAACTAAATTACAATCATTTTTCCCAATATCTTAAAAATATATAGAAAAATATTAAAATACCAGAACAATTTACTAAATATTTTTCAAATATATTTTTAACTAAATCATCATTTAAAAAAACACTATTTAAAAAAAGAAATGTATTTATCCCATTTTTAGTGTTTAATACTAGAAATTTTTTTAAATATACTAAATTGATTTATACATTAAAAAAATGATTTAATCCACACAAATCTACAATTTCTTTAAAAGATATTATACTTAATTCTAATAAAAAAAACTAAAATACAAAAAAAGTTAATAATAACTGTTCTACTCGAAATTAGCAACAATTAGCCGTCAAAATAAGTTCTGGCTCCTTCTAAACACGTCATGCCCGACGGTAGTGTAAAAAATTTCAACGTATTTTACGGGCAAAATGTCCTCTGCCGTGCAGAGTTTATCTCTTTTTGAAGGTTATTACATCAGGTTTTCCCACCTTAATCTCCTGCTGATCAGGTGGTGTCTTGCAAGTTTGCCCTGCATGCCCGTTTGGAGAAGCTGTTATCTTCGATCCCATGGGTGCTTTTCCCTCAAGTGAATTTCGCCTAGGGCGACCACTTCCTGAATTGTTGACCACTGTAAGTGGCTGCTGCCTGTTTGAGAAGGGTTGGCTCTGTCCACCAATAGATAATCTTCGCTCACCGCTACAGACAGGCGGTGATAATTCAACTTGAATTGTAGATGTTTTTTCACCACTGATTAGTTTTCCAAAGGATTGTAGTGACTTTTTAATTTGAGAATTCTTTTTCGATGCGAATGGAGCCGCACTATCAGTTCCTGTATTTGTTTCACCGTCTGTACCACCACTTTTTAGCCCCGATAAATTTCTACGGTCATTTCCCAGACTGCTCCGACGGTTGCCATTTTGTTTGCCTATAGGCGTCTCATTAAGCTTGTATCTCTCCCCTAAATCCACCAACTTGTCATCTTGGGTACCCATCCCAAAATTATAAATACCATCCTGTACCTCAACTTTGCTTATCCCAGGTGCTTCAAGGCTCCATCTACGACTTCGCACTGGCGTTTGGAGTTTTTGTTTGTCAATAAGTGGAGATTCTCTCACCTTTTGTAACTGTGCTACTTCTGCTTCTTTCCTCGCCAACGCCTTCTTCAAACTGTCTACCTGCTCTCTAAGTTCACGAACTTCTCCACTTTCTTTATTCAAACGTACAGCACCAAGTTCAATAGAGGACACCCGTTCAGCGAATTTAAGGGTGCTTATTGTCTCTCCATATGAATCCGGTTCAGGACTTATGTGCACAAACATCAGAGTCTTTGCCTTGCCCCCTAATGAATCCTGAAGTAATTGAGTCAATTTGCTATTTCGATATGGCACATGCGAATTCCTCTGTGCCAATGCTGCAAT
>APFE030896593.1:0-26798 GCA_000404065.3 Pinus taeda | reverse complement strand
TTCCTTAATTTTATAATAGTTTTAACCTTACCAAACATTTACACCAATACAACATGTCCAATACTCAATTATTAACCACTCTAAAAAAACTATTAAACTTGTGACTAAGTTAGAAATTTTAAAAAGCCAATGTTAATTCAAATATTCCATAAAATTCATTACACTTTGAATAAACTTGTAAACCATATACACATTTCTCCAAAAATATTAAAATACATCATTCAAAGGCCTTGTTATTCCAGAAATAAGAAATGGTTATTATTAATATTATTATAAATAAAAACAAAACAATTACCGTTATGGCGAGCAAATCTTAAAAGCCAAATTGTTATTATTAATATTATTGTAAATAAAAAACAAAACAATTACAGTTATGGCCAAGAAGAAATCTTAAAAGCCAAGATTTCCCAACGAAATTCATTTCATCCACTCTAGATAAACTTGTGATCCATCCATCCAAAAATGTGGAGGTGCATCATGCAAACACCTTACTACTCCACACATACACACTCTAAGTGCGGTGCTATTATTATTATTATAATAGTAAGAGTATATGACTGGTTCAGGAACCTCCGAGGACCTTCCTGATTCGCTCTACTTCCTGTGGAGTCATGGCAAATGACTTGGCCAGAATTTCCCCAGGAATGCCCGGCCGGGAACCGAAAGTGGCGGAGGGAAGGAGCAAGAAACCCGGATTTTGGCTGTTGAGTGCGTTGATGGTAGTTGCCACCTTGTCTCCAATGTTTTGAGCGAAGTGCAACGTTCCTTTTGGAACCACGAACACATCGCCAGCTTCCAGCGTTTGAGAGAACAGTCTGTTCGAACTTGACTCCACGAAACCGGCAACTACTTTTCCTTGCAACACGTACACAATCTCAGTGGCTCTGGGATGGATATGTGGAGCTGCCACCCCTCCCACAGCCATGTCTACGCGGGCCATGACTATTCCCAGCGTGTTGAGGCCCGGCATGCTCTTTATGTTTGTCACAATGAAGTTCACCCCCGAAGGATCGAACGAGGTGTTGGGTGGCGTGCGCAAGGCCGATGTCATGAAGTGTTGTGGGGAAACTTGAGTGGGATTAAGGCATGCCACTCCGTTCACAGAAATGGAAGACTTGGTGTCTGCGACGCAGAAATCCTGCAATGCCTCTGGATCTCCGCTGATCATCATCGGAAGGGCCAACAGAAAGAAAAGGATGCCTACATTGGCCATGCAGCCTGCAGAGGAGACGAGTGCAGCTACGGCCATTGCAACTCACGAGCTCTAAAGGACAACAGCTAAAATGAAGTGAAATGTGTTGCACTTCTTTAACATCTATTTATAGCTCAATGCCGGAATTCTTAACTCCTATTTTTAGAAGTCAGTTACTCAGTTGGTTACAGTTAGTTAGATTTAGTCTTTTTATATTTAAATTTAAAAACAAATGTGGTAAGAAAAATATTTAAAATAATGAGATATTTTTTATACTATTTCAGTCCGAAGTGGTGGTATTTATGTTTATGTTTAAAAAAATATTAAAAATAATAATTAATGTTCGGTTGGAAGTGGTAATGTATCATCTGGTGTTTTTTTGTATTGAGAAATCTAACAAGTTTAAATGGAATTAACTCGGTTTTAATTAATACATTTTTATTAAAGTTTGATTTTATTTATATATATTTTTGCGAGTCCAAGTTCCTAATTAATAATATTTTTTAATGTAATGATCCTGTCAAAAGTTAATAAAATATAATTGGATGTTACAACAACTATTACATACTAAGGACGCAGTGTGGTCTTTCCCATCCAACAAATGTAAGATAATTATATATATATATAATATATAAATACAGTAATTGATTGCAAAATGAGAATAGATTTTGGGCATGTGGTATTGTTGAGTCATGGTATTGGCCCATGGTATAGTATAACTAGTAATATCCAAAGTAGGATGAGTATCCATGGTTAAAAGTCTTGTTAATTACAAGTATTATTTTGGTTGTCAAATGGATGGTTTTTAGGCGTGTGGTGTTGATGAATCATCATATTAGCCAGTTATGGTATAGTTAATAATATCCATTGTAAAGTGGTGGTGAATATCCATGGTTAAAAATATTGTTATATTGTAAGTATTAAAAAATTGTGTGCTTGTTAATGAGATTTAAATATGGTTACAAAATTATCATTTTAATTTATATGGTGAAATGGATCTCAATTTATAGCTAGTATTTATATCTTATATATTTTCATGTGATAAGGTGTAGAGATTAGATATATCTCAAAATTAATTATAATATTTTTTTCTTTAAATTTAATAAAATAATGTTATAAAATTAATTCATAATAAATGTTTTGATGTGAAAAAGAGATGGTTTTTTGCCATTTGTATGATGAAGCATATTCTAAGTTTAAATTGGTTTGGTTACTTAAGCTGTGTGGTAACCCCTATTGGAATCATTATTCTATTTTATAAGTAAAATGGATCTTAATTTATTGTCATACTTATAATTTTATTTTATATATAAACATATTTTTTTATCTAAATTATTAGCAATTTTATTAATAAAAACAAAATTACAATGTAATAAATTTGAATTTTATTATTTTCATTACTTTTAACATTTTAAAGACTATTAATTTTAGCCAACATATAAAAGTTTACCAATTTATGCATCATAAATTCAACATATAAACATATTTATGAACTTGCTTATCTTACATCTACATATTACCCTATGCTACATATTACCCTATGCTAGAGATGCTTACAAACTTTCTTACATTACATATACACATTACCCTATACAAAATAATAGAGCACTTCTTGACACAATCAAAATATCATTACAAAATTAAATACTGAACATATTTACCATGTTTTCAAAACAAAATTCTCCAAGTTCGAGATAGGTGCCTACCAATCAAGCACTACCTTCATATATGGGCCTAGCATCTCACGTGCATATTCATAGAAGCAAGTTCTTCAATATATTTTTTCTTAAACCTTCCACATTAAGGTTTACATTTTCTATTTTATGCACGCCAGGCAGTTACTGTTTCATTGCAGTTCACGATACATGTCCTGATGCATTCACTCATAAGTCATGGCCTTTGTAGCTACCTAATTCAGAAGGATGATGTGGCTATAAGAATACAAGTTTATATGGGAAGAGCCATGTAACAATAGTCCATGTTGCCATAATTACTTTGAGAGAAATGGAGGAAGTCGCCGAAGATTTCCTAGTTGTCATTTTTCACATCATTGCGGCTTGTAGTTCTTACTTGCTCTAAGATGTCTTGCTCTGGCAAAGGCCATATCTCAACCAATCATAGAGATGAATTGATGTAATAGCGTGTCATTTTAGTGGATCAATGGATCATTTACAATTACTGGCATCACGACATTCAACATAGCGTTGTCGTTTTAAATTATGTTCCGGCTGAAACTTGTGTGATGCACAAGTAGGCATGCTTTATCGAGAAGTGTGATCGATCACAAAGTTTGAAACGATTTATTGGTGGGTTTGTCGTGGCCGCATACTTTAAGGATGTGCACTTTCCAGATTGTGAGGGAAAGAATCCTACCTCATGCACAAAGGTTAACCAAACGTATACCACATGAATAGTAGAACTGACACCATTTTTTTTACTGAAATATGTAATAAGGACAAGAATACTTCTAAAATTTTGCTTTCATAATTTTTCGCTCCGATGATGGGCTAACTCCATATTATCATTTTGGCCATTGATGTAGAACAAACTTCCTGCCTCAAAAGCCCAAATGACACAAACCATTTAAATATAGAATGCAAACGAGGGGAAGGCAGAACGAATATAACTCAATTACCTGGCAATACTTTTCTAGAAGCTTCTGTATAGATCTAATTATAACTCAATTACTTGTCAATACTTTTCTAGAAGCTTCTGTATAGATCTAATTAAAATTTTCCTCGAAGATTTTTCATCATTCCATAAATAATCATGCCACACCTATCTTCGTGGAAGATTTTTCATAAGTCCATAAATAATCATGCCACACTCATCCTATGAGGATTAACATAATAGTTAGCACATTGTATTGTTATTGCCATGCATTCTTAGAAACCTTGATAAAGACATAACAATGCTTTGTAATAGGTAAACTTACCCTCATGTAGAAAATATACACTTGTCCATAGTTATGGATTCTTGCATATCGCGATTATTAGTTGAGGACAAAACAAGCATACTAACCTTATTACATAAATAGGTGAGGACAAAACAAACATACTAACCTTGTTGTAGAAACAACAAACATTTAAGGTAAGTACGAGATGGGTATGCTCTCAGAAAATTAACCTAATCTTTTTCTAATTGTATGGTATGTATAATATTTCCTAGTGAAGCTCAACACCAACTTTCTCTCTCACTTGATCATTGACGAAATTCATCAATGAACGCATATATGTAGAAGTTGATTTCTCCACACTAATTAAAAAAATTGCATGCACTTCTGAAACTTTTGCACCACCCAGCATCACACCTTTCAGTCCTGCTTGCTCAATGATAGATCCAGCGGAGTGAGTAGTAGTTGTAGGGTTGCGAAAGGCACACCCAACATTGTGTTCGCTAATTGGTTGAGTTTTATATCTTTTGCTTGTTAAGAGCACCAAGACAACATCTTAATGAGAATATGGATTACATCAGTAGTTTCATTCCAGAGGATAAGCATATAATCCTGTGTTCAAACCTCTTTAAAATATTTTGAAATTTCATGTGTGCCTTCAATGGATAATGTGGATGATCTAATTTTTATTAGAGAGAAATTCCTATTTCACATTTTATGTTTTCTAACATGTCAGGTGTTCCAGAGAACTTTGAAAAAGAAAATGAACATAAACATAAAAACATTAAGGTAGTTATGACACCTCTCCAAGTAAGTTTCTGGTGTTGTCTTGATGACGGAAGAGGCTTTAACTCAAATGTTGCAGGAACAATAGCTGCAAAGTGCTTTGCGATAGCTGAAAGTGAGTTCAGGTCTCTGAAATACCCTTCTGCTTCCATCAACCATAATGACCTCCATAGATTTGAGAACATCTGCAGTTTCATGTTTGGAAGCATTACAAGAAATAAAGCATTAGCAACTACAACCTTTTATTGCCTATGTCTTGATGTTTTTAGATATGCATTAAGCAGTGTGTACAACAAGCCATGAAAGTAAAACAAAAGGAAATGATTCCAATGATTAAGCAGAAAAATAAAAATTACAGGCAAGATTTCCCTAACAAGCTCCTGCCCATCTACTCCTACATTCATAAATACAGCTCCTCCAACAGTCCCAAGTATACCAGAGGCAAACTCGAGCCCTGTAAAACCATCCTTTGAACATTGCAAACCCAACAGGTTGAATGCATAGCCACTCCCAACTCGGTATGTAGATGGATTAATTGTTTCAATAAAATTAATCTGGTTAAGCATAACACAACCATCAAAGCCACGATCATCGAAAAGACAATTGGAACCTCTCCCAAGGATTAAAAAGTGTAAATTGTGTTTGTGACAACCTCTGTCATGATATTGCATGAATAAATTAGTATCTTTAGAGTTCAAGCATATTTTGTTGAAAATCAGTTCTCATTCTTCTATGTTTCTCATCCATCATCAAAATTGATGTAGTGAGGTAAGATTTAAATAGAAAAGGGCACTTGCATGGTTTCTATATTGAATGCGTCATTAATAAGTAAACTGAGTGTTTTAAACCTGCCAACATGGTTGAAGTTTCAAATTCATGCATGATCTTAAAAGAGACCATAGAAATTATGCCAAAAAAAACTATAAGCCCTTGGCATTTTCAAATGTGAATCAAGTTGCAGAAAAACTAGCATTTGTTAATCAAATGTTACATCCCATTTTTTTCTTAAAAGATAACTCACTAGATAATCACTAGATCCTTCTGAAGCATAGTCACAAGTATACATAACATACATGATAGAATCCAACAAAGAATATGGAGTAAATGTTATAATGAAGACTAGGATTTATTCTTTAACAGGGGATGTAAATTCCAGTTGGGTAAAAAAATGAATAATAATACCAACAAAGAAACTTGTCAGTAGTACTCACCACATAAAGAACTGCGATAAAACAAATCACAAGCTAGCAGCATTTTCTATTTCCACCAAAGTTAAAACATTCTCATTGTAGGAATTTACAGGGTAAGTTCCTCAGATAAAACACCAAAGGACGTCGCTCACAAACAGATCACAGATCAATACACTAGTATTATTAACGTGGTTAAAACCATCAAAGAGGGAAACAGTGCACGGCCTAAGCCAATGCAGCCACTTCAGGCAATTTATTAATAAAGGAAAGAAAATTTACATAAGCTTCTCTCATGAACATTCAACTTACAAATGACCTTCCATGCTCTTTAAATAGAGATCATGGACCAATCAGGTGTTAAGCCACGGATCAAGTGTCAGTGTTACCGAGGAGAGAATGAACCATCGAATCACTTCATGTCTAGAACATATCGTGACCGTCAGATTATAAGTTACAAAAGTACATAGTAAAGAAACACACTTTACCTAACTCTACACTAGACCAAGTTATACTTAACTATTTTCTGTGTGTTAGAATATCCTAACATCCCCTCTTAAGCACAACTTTGGATAGGATTGAAGGATGTACAAATATGACACAATAGGAGAAGGAATGAGGCATTAGAGCTTATCCCCCCTTAGTGACAACTTCCTGAACTCAAACCATAAATCGAAGTTTAGTAAACTTCACCTTCGTGAGAGCCTTTGTAAAGATATTTGCAACTTGATCATCGGTTGAACAATATTGCACTTAAAGAACATGGTCATGAATGAGTTTTCTGATGAAATGCATGTGTAGTTCAATGTGTTTGTTGCGCTGATGTTGGATTGGATCTTTGCATAGTTGAATGGCACTTTGATTATCACACCAAAGTCTAATTGGATGTTGGTGTTGAAAGCCAAACTCTGACAGGATCTGACGAAGCCACAGGGTTTTCTTACTAGCTTCTATGGCGCCACAATACTCTGTTTTTTCTAAAGAAAGAGAAATGGAAATTTATTTCTTACAAGCCGATGTAACAGGTCCAAAACCAAGAGTGAACACATAACCTATAATAGACTTCCGATCATCAGGGTCACCATCCCAATCGGAATTAGTGAAACCAACCAATAGAGGAGATGCTTCTACACTGTAATGATTCCCAAACTAAATTGTACCCGAACATAACGAAGTATTCTTTTAGCTACTTTCGAATGACTTTCATGTGGGTTTCGCAAAAACCGAGCAATAAGGCCAACAGCAAAGTAAAGGTGAGGACGGGTATGGGTCAAATACAAAAGTTTTCCTACAAGTTAACGATATAAGGTAGCATCAGCTTCAGGAAAAGTACAAGTGACTGAAAGTTTGGCTCTATACTGAAAGGGAGAAGGGGCTGGCTTACAGTCTGAAAGTGGCATAGAATATCACAGGCATACTTGCACTGGGAAAGGGAAATACCTTCCTTGGATTGCACGACTTGAAGACCAAGAAAATAATGCAAGTGTCCTAAGTATGTCATTTCAAACTGCCTTTTAAGGTTGGACTTCACATGGTTTATAAGGTTGGGATCACTACCAGTAAGGATAAAATCATCAACATAAAGAACAAGAATGATAAGAGACTTACCCACTTTCTTGGTCTAGACAGTATTGTTAGAATGACACCTAGAAAAGCCAATATCTAAAATAAAGCTATCCATTTTGGCATACCAAGCCCGAGGGGCTTACTTGAGACCATAAAGGGATTTCTTAAGCCGACATACAAGGTTGGAGTCTATTTGTATAAAGCCAGGAGGTTTTTCCATATATATTTCTTCATGCAAGTCCCCATGCAAGTAGGCAGATTTAACATCCATCTAATGGACTTCCCATTTGAAAGAGGCAGCAAGGGAAAGAACAAGGCGGATAGAGTTCATTTTGACAACAGGGGAGAAGGTTTCAGTATAGTCAATGCCTTCAACTTCTGAATTCAACTTGTGAAAAACCCTTAGCAACAAGACAAGATTCATGTTTACCAACTTTTCCATCTGGTCCAAACTTGGTTCTGTAAACCCATTTGCATCTAACAAGTTTTCGTCCCTTTGGAAGAGGAACAAGATCCCATGTATCATTTTCCAATAATGAATGATATTCTTCATTCATAATTGCATCCCACTCTGGATGGCCTGAAGCTTCTGCAAAGGTGTCAGGATCATAATTCGTTGAAGCTTGAGCCAGTAAAGAAGAGGCTCTATCGAACTGAGAATGTGTATGTCATTGATCTGTAGGATCACCTATAAGAGCACCTACTACATCCCGAGTAGCACGGACCCATTTTGGAAGCTGAGGAGCTGAAGGAGGATCTTGAGAAAGTGGGGGAGGATTTTCATCCTCGTTGTCATGATCTGAAGAAGAAATAATTTTAGAAGTAGAAGGGATAGAGAGAGGTGGCACATCCGCCTAACTAGGCTCGTAGGCCAATATATTTTCAGTAAACTTTACATCTCTTCTCATGATAACATTTTTGGACTTAGGTGAAAGAAATCTATATCCTTTGACATCTTTAGAATGCGAAAATGCATTTTTCACTCTTAGGTTCTAAGGCTTTAAGTTTCTCATCGGGAATATGGGCCCATGCTTCACTTCCAAAAACATGAAAATGACTTATATCTAGTTTAATTGAGCTCCATGCTTATTCTGGAGTGATACTCTTTAAAAACTTAGTAGGAGTGTGATTTACTATGTAATTTGCACAGTTAATTGCTTCTGCCAAAAAATGAAAACTAAGCCCTTTAGATTGAAGCATACAATTAGTCATTTCCTTTAAGGTGTGATTCTTCCTTTCAGCTACACCATTTTGTTGTGGAGTATATGGAACAGTTTGTTGCATTTGAATTCCATGCTCAATGAAAAAGTTGATGAATTTGTTGTTAACATATTCTCTACCATTATCAAATCTTAGCTTAATAATTTGATGTCCAGATTGTTTCTCAACAAAGGTCTTAAAGGCCAAGAACATGTTAAATACTTCACTCTTGATTTTTAAGAAGTATACCCAAGTGCGTTTGGAGAAATCATCAACAAAAGTTAAGAAATACTTGTAGCCGGAGAATGAAACAACTGGAAGTGGACCACATAAATCACTATGCACAAGTTTTAAAGGGGCTAAGGCATGCCAAGAGGCACATTTTCAAAACTATCCCAATGATTTTTTTCGAGTACACATCCGAAACAAACACCATCTCTGCAAGATACCATAGGAAGACCTGTCACCATATTTTCTTTACATAGGTTTTGAAGGGAGCGATAGTTTAAGTGACCAAATCGCTCATGCCAAAGTTTCCACACTTCATCATTATGAGCAACAAATACCGAGGGAAGAGTTGATGACCCAAAGTTGTTAAACTTATACAACCTTGTAGAATCATCAACAATGCTAATAGCTAAAATCTATCTAGGATCTCTTAGGTCCTTATTTACAACATCGTGAGGTGAAAATTCAACGGTTTTACCTTCACCTGAATGAGTTATCTGATATACAGATAGAAGGTTGTAGGATAAAGTTGGAACACATAATACATCATTAAATTGACCATTGTCTAGATGAACAGTTACAGTCCCTACAACACCAAGAGATCTATCACCACCAACATATATATATTTGGTGTTACAATCATTTAAATAAGAAAACATGGCTTTTTTTTTCCATGTGATAAGAAGCTCCAGAATCAATGAGCCACTCATGAGAATGAAAAGAAGAATATACATTTAGTGCATAACCAGACCGAGATGCTTGACAACCACATGCAGAAAGTGTTATTCCTGAAGATGAAGTTGAAGTTGAAGAGTGCTCCAAATGGATGTTATGTTTCTTCATTGTTGCTTCCAAGGCTTCCATCTTCTTAAAGCATTTGGATTCTAAGTGGCCATCTCGATTACAAAAGTTTCAATGTCTATTAGTCTTCTTCCCTTTGTTTTTATTTGCCTTATCATTTTGTTTAATTGATTTTTCATTTTGAGATTGAAATTGCTTAGGACCCTTGTTTGGTTTAGGACCCCTTTTTTAGGATACTACTTCTTAGGATTCTTTGAATTTGGTTGTTGCTAGGCGGCTAAGGATTTCTTAGAAGAGTTTCCAAGATTAAGAAGACCAAGATGTAAGAGTTTTTATTGTTCTCTTATTAAAGAATCACAAAAGGGATTAAAAGAGGGGGACTTGTAGTTTTGTCTGTGAGAAATAAAGGCTTCTTTAGTAGAATAGAAGGTGGAAACAAACACAGAGTAAGCTGGTCCCAACTTAGTAAGAATGGAATAGATAAGGCTTCCATATTTTTTGTTAACCTTAACACTTCCTAAGAAAAGTCTAAGAGTCTTGAACTTGGACAAAAAATCTTCAATGGAAGAAAAATTATTGGGGTCCAACATAAGCAACTCATTTTCGAGTTGATGAACTCTAGTTTCATTTTTAATTCCAAAAACTTTAGTGAGTTGTTTCATTGCTTCATTAGGGGTATCAAGTTCTGCGATATGGAACCTAAGGTCTGGAGAAATAGACATCCCTATCAACCCACATGCTTGATATTGCCTATTTTCCCATTTGGTTGCCTTATCTTCATCTTTAAGTTTAGTTTCTTCGCTTGAGGCTATTCTATATAGACCTTTACTTCTAAGTAAATCCACAATGTAGGACCACCATTGGAAGTAATTGGTGTTGTAAAGAATAACTTGGCATGGAATTTTCATTTTAACAAAAGCTGAAGCTACAGATGCTGAAACTAAGTGTTCCAATGGAAAGATCTTGAAAAATTAGGTCAATTAAAAAAAAAACGGCTTCTGAATGAAGAAGTTATGGCTTTTTGAAGAAAAGTTGTTGAATATGCTGACGAAGTACGTGAATCTAAAGAAGTGAATGAAAAAAAAATCCCCCCCTTTCCAATCTGATTCTAATTAGCTCACTTAAAAAAAAATTATGCGACCCACTTTTATAAATAAGTGTAAGCTACTTCTACAATGGTACTTTATGAGCTACCCACTAAATTGGAACTTAAATAAAAGATAAAAAGACTTTAGAATTATAAGTGAATTGTTTTTTATAATGGGTGAGAACACTTTTACATAAAGTAACTTTAAAACATAAGTTACATGTGTTTTTTGAAAAAGTACTCAACAAAAAGAAACACTTGAACTCAAGACTTCTATTCTCATAAAGTAACTTTGGACCAAGTGAGCTAGTTTAAAATGTTAGTAATTTTTGGAAAAGAGGAAAGGGGTTTTTTTTTTGTTTTTTTGTCACTGAAGCTTTGGGGTGCGTGCTTACTTGAAAAAATTATTTTCCCTACAAAACAAAAAACCGCACAATCCAACATGAACATACAAAAAAACCAAACCTTATGGCCTGAAGTTAGCTTTCGCTGGAAACTAACTATTTTCCTCAATGTTTCTGATTTTCCAAGATCACACTAAGGCGTGGCGGAAAAGAGCATACGCATGAGAAAAATCCTTCCTTCCTATTTCTGATTTTTCCAGATTGAATAGAGTCGTTGGGCAAAGAGCATACGCACAAATGAAAGGTATAGATCCACTAATAAAAAAATAGAGAGATAAATAAATTGAAATAAACAGAGAGATAAATAACTAAAATTGCAAATAAAGATTGTATACCTCCAGATCTTAAAGATGATGTAGCTAGAGCTACAAGAAACCTTTTCACGTGAAATGAAAGGGGTTTCTCACTGGAACAAATGCTCCTAACACAATAGATCAATCCTCTTGGTCTGAAAGCGGTCAGAAATAGTAGATCTAGGAAACAACAGTTAGATGCAATTGTACCGGCTTCTGATTTTGATCACCAACGTATGCAACCCTCAAATAGCTCTAGTACCATGTATGAATTTACAGGGTAAGTTACTCGAATAGAACACCAAATGACACCGTTCACAAATAGATCACAAATCAATACACCAATATTCTTGACGTGTTTAAAACCTTCAAAGAGGGAAACATTCCATGGCCTAAGCCAACGCGACCACTTCAGATAATTTATTAATAAAGAAAAGAAAATTTACATAAGCTTATCTCATGAACAGTCACCTTACAATGACCCTCCATGCTCTTTAAATAGGGATCATGGACCAATCGAGTCTTAAGCCACGGATCAAGTGTCGGTAATACCAAGAGAAAGAATGAACCGTCGGATCACTTCATGTCTAGAACATATCATGACCGTCAAATTGCAAGTTACAAAAATACATAGTAAAGAAACACACTTTACCTAACTCTACACTAGACCAAGTTATACTTAACTATTTCCTATGTATCGGAATATCCTAACACTCATAGTATCAAAACCCCAATAATATTTGAGTAATAAAAGTTTGTATAAAGGTCACCATATATTAGTAGCATATGACAGTTTGGGTGCATAGCTTAGGAACCCGAGCTTGCATTTGAGAGATTTAACATTTATTAACCCTTAATGATGAGGCAATCTATCACTCATTAGGGTTAGGACAATACAAGGATTCATTTTTATGGATGAAGCATCAAGTGCTCTAGGAACCAAGTGATGGCTAATGAGGGGGTAGAGCTCATGTTAGGCTTTTTCCCACATGCTAATTTTTGTCCCAGCCATCTTTTGCATTTTATATTTTTCTTTTATTGTGGCTTCTTTTACTTTTACATTTATTTTAGCTACATCAACCTCTAGTGCACAGTTTTCTAACCCAGACTCAAGGATGAGGATGACAAGGTGCCAATCTGCATGACCAATGACCACAAACTGAAAGAATTGATATAGAATAGAGGAAATGATGGAATGTTGTAAGTATGGAATATCATAATTACGCTACTTCAATCAAAGCCTCTCCATTAGTTTCCTTCTTATAACCCTAAGGCCTCAAAGGAGGTCCCACAAGACTAGATTCAAAGGCTAACCTCCAAGTGAAGTGAGGGAGAAAGAATATAGTCAAAGATCAGTCAATCATCTGGATCACCCCTTAATTCATATTAGTATACCCCAAAACATTAAGTAAAAGCAATGATTACAAAGTGGTTAAAGTACATGTTGACGAATGATACACCTTCCTTCAAGAAGGAATATCGAATGGGAGAAAGAAATTTGACCAAAGAAGTATGTGAAGGATCCATGGCATCATGTCATGTATTGATCGATAGGTTTGTTGGACGGTTGGTTGTCTAATGAGGAGAAAAATTTCTTGTGGACAAAGCCAAATTGGACAAATGTAATATTACGGTGAGCACCCTCCCTAGGGGCTACTTCCCCTGAGAACCATGCTCCAATTGGGAGCATCTAGGGAGCATTGTTTGAAGCACACTATGAGGCCCCCTAGGACATCCCTTACCACAATGGGTGTGGCACTCATCTAGGCGCTCTCAAAGAAAAGAGCGCACTCATTAGACACTCCCTAGACGCCCCATGGGTGCTCCTTGAATGCTCATTGGGCACTCCTTAGGTGAACCCTCAACGATCTCCAAGTGTCCCTAAACACATTGAACCATGACTATTGTTTTTTAGTAGGCTTAACCAAAAAACTGACAATTAATGGTAATTTTAAATTCTTAAATTAAGAGTTGAAATTTCCTTTATCTTTCCTTAAAAGTTGAAATTTCCTTTACTTCCTTATCTCTCCCTTTTTTTACTTTTACTTAAATTTTTATCATTACTATTATTTGTTTCAAGATGTTTGGGAGTGGTTTTTGTTAAAATTGTAACTAGGTTCGGTCTTCATTATTATTGTACTTATGTATTTCATGTAAAAACAAAGAAAATTTTATTATTATTATTTTATTACAAAGCATGTTCTTCATGCTTTATTTTTGGTCATGTTGACCATGTACATGTCAACAATCCAAGAAGTAAGGTATAAAGCAACTGAGAAATTTTTTTTTGTCAATTTCATCATTGTAATCCCAAATTCTACTTTCATATTCTAAAAATGATTCTAGTATGACTATTAAGCCATGTAACAATACCTAGGTAAGCCTATGATTTTTCTCAAAGGGTTTCACTCTATGGAGTTTTTCTTAACTTCACCAAATTATTTGTGTTTGTAAACACATATAATTGGCAAAGTTTTTCTCTCATATATACCACAAAGCTAAGGTGAAGCTCATTGACAAGGTCTTATGTGAGTCCTAGTTTTTATCGAGTCTATTTATTTTTCTCATACTAGATCATGTGTCATGTTGCAGAATTTGGTTGAGTCTCAAGGTGTCTGTGTCTATATGTATTTCCCCCTCCAAGAGTTGAATTAATTGTAATAGTTAGTTGTCTGTACAGGTCAGGTTGGGTTTATTGGTACGAAGCCTAGTCAAAGTACCTGTTGGATTGAAGTCGAAGGGTCAGATGTTGGGGCTCTATTTGTCGCTTCATTCTGTTAGTGCTAGTGTACAGGTTAATAAATTGAGTTGCTGAGTGACTGATAGACTTTATTCTATTCTTCCTAGCTTTCTATAGAGAGAATAAGAGTGAGTATTGTATACCTTTGATTCCAAGATTCCAACACAAATCCCAGTTTTCTATTCTCCAAGTGCATATCTAGTACTAAAGCAGTTGAATTAATTGTAATATTTTGATGTAAAAGTGTGTTCAGAAATGTTTTTGGTGAATATTTCCTCATAATTATAACACTATTACCAAAATATTTTTTAGATACATTTAGAGGGTGGAAAAATAATTATCCCCTCTTGAGTCCTTTTAATTTTAATTTCTAGCAAAAATAAAATTAATATTAGCTAGAAATTATCCAAGAAATAAAATAAAAGGAAAATTAATTACCCTTCAAGTTGAAAATTCATCAAAAATTATTTGAGGCTATTTTCAAAGGAAAATAATTCTAGTCAAAAGGATAGCAACTGGTTCCAGTGATGATGGAACTACTCAAAACATGTAAAGGTCAAAAGGTTGGCTAATAAGACCACTCATCGCAGCGGTTCTTCAAGAAAAGGTAAAACAACCAAGTGAAAGTGTATGATCGGCCAAAGAAATGGTGATGATGGAATGAAAAAACCAAAGCTCTTCTCGCAAAAATAAGCTAATAAAAATGGCAATCACGAGAGGTAAAGTGGGAATGGTTTCATTTTTACACAAGCTTGAAACATGGGAAAATATGTTTGAGGATACTTGAAGATGGTTTCTTTGAAAAGGAGACAAACTATGCCTGAGATTAGTTTCATTTTTATCCAAGTTCGAAACAAACAAAAACTATGCTTGATATTGGTTTCATATTTACACAAGCTTGAAACAAAGAAAATCTATACTTGAGATAAGTTTGCATGCCCCAGCATAACGACCCAACCCAAGGTACATCCCCCTCAAGCTTCATTTCATTCACCTAAGTAGATTACTAGTTACTAACAGGTGGATGCAATGAAGGTTCATTTACAAGATCAAGTGAAAGACTTGACTCAGAATTTACGAGATCTAATCAAAGACTCAAATTGGAAGGGGATTTATTTCATTCTTTAACGAGCTTAACACATGAAAAGAACCATGCTCATGACATCTTGTTTCACTTTTTAAAGAGCTTGACACAAGTAAAGGAACTCTGCTCCGAGAAACTTGATTCATTTTTTTAAGGAGCTTGACACAAGACAAAGAAATCTGCTTCGAGAACCTTGATTCATTTTTTAAGGAGCTTGACACAAGTAAAGAAACTCTGCTTTGACACCTTATTTCATTTTTTAAGGAGCTTGACACAAGACAAGGAACTCTACTTTGACACCTTGATTATGGACCATAAGATGCCATGGCTTCCAGCAGGTTCTCACCAGATGGGAAAACAACACTCTGCAAGGGATACATGTCAAGGGATCCAATGGAAAGATCAAACTCCAATGCCCCCAATACATGATGCACTATGTCACTAACTAGATCATCAGTAAACGCGGACGTGGAATACTTGGCCACATAATTAACCTATTGCAGCGTTGATACCATTTGAATACAAGTACCATTCAAGGAAGACAATTAATTAGGAGTCAAATTAGGACTAACGAATGAAAGTTGATCAATAGTCACAATTTCTTCCTTCATGTGGGAAACATATCACACGAAAGAGACAAGAGACAAGAGATCCCATGACATAAACATAGTCATGGCCAAGGAGTAAATTAAAATCCAAAACGCCTTGGACAGCCATCGCATCGATATAGACGATTTTTCCTCCTAAAGTAATAGGCAACTTAGGAAGGATCCGTGACAATTGATTGGTTCCTCTGTTAAAAGCTAACAAATTTTGGGTAACGGGCACACGCTGCGAAGAACATAAATATTTCCAAGTAGTTGAGGACAAAATACTAGCTGATGCACCTTCATCTATAATTGTGTCAGGTACGAGTATATTATAAGCATGTACTATGATCAGAAAGGGCACATAAGAAGAAAGACGATATCTTATCAGTCAACTCCAATCAAAGGAAGTGACCATACTACTTGGAGGGGTTTCATGGGAATGGGATAACTTCCCCCTTACGTTATGGGAACGGGTGGATCACCCACTTGTACCGTGGGAACAGGAGGATTGCCCCCCAATTCATTGGAATATGAAGAAACAAGAATAACCTGACGATGTGAAGTTTACTCTCTATGGGAAAGGTATGATCAAATAAAGGTAGAATTGAGTCAACCACTTTCTCAACCAATGGTTGGTCGAGAACGAGTTCATGGGATTCTCAGAGAGAGCGGGATTGACTAGAGATGAATTATGATCAATCACTTCATCAACTAGGGGAGGATCAAGGGAAAGCTTTCAACCAATGGGAAGACAAAGACGAGGTTGAGAAAAAATTCATTACACTTTGAATAAACTTGTAAACCATATACACATTTCTCCAAAAATGTTAAAATAAATCCATTCAAAAATCTTGCTATTCCTTACCATTATGGCCAAGCAGAAATCTTAAAAGCCAAGTTATTGTTAAAAAATTCATTACACTTTGAATAAACTTGTAAACCATATACACATTTCTCCAAAAATGTTAAAATAAATCCATTCAAAAATCTTGCTATTCCTTACCATTATGGCCAAGCAGAAATCTTAAAAGCCAAGTTATTGTTATTATTAATATCACTGTAAATAAAAGACAAAACAATTAGCATTATAGCCAAGCAAAAATCTTAAAAGCCAAATTATTGTTATTATTAATATTATTGTAAATAAAAGACAACAATTACAACAAAATCTTAAAATCCAAATTATTATTATTATTAATATTATTGTAAATATAAACTGTATACACATTTCTCCAAAAAAAATATTGAAAAACATACCTTCAAAATCCGTACTATTCCACACATACATGAGAAGTGGGTGTTCTTATTAATATTATAAATAAAAAACAAAACAACAAAAACCCTAAAAGCTAAATTGTTATATTATTATATATATTATAAAAATATTATTATAATTAAAAGACAAAACAATTACCGTTATGGCAAAGAAGAAATCTTAAAAGCCAATCTTTCCCGAAATAATTCATTTCATTCGGCTTTAAACAAACTTGTGAGCCGGCCATCCGTCCACACACACAAAAATGTCGAGGTGCATCATGCAAACAACTTACTCCTCCACACATAAACTCAGTGGTGCGATTATTATTATTATAATGGTAGGAGTATATCGCTGGCTCAGGAACCTCCGAGGACCTTCCTGATTCGCTCTACTTCCTGTGGAGTCATGGCAAACGACTTGGCCAGAACTTCCCCGGGAACGCCCGGCCGGGAACCGAAAGTGGCGGAGGGAAGGAGCAAGAAACCCGGATTTTGGCTGTTGAGTGCGTTGATGGTAGTTGCCACCTTGTCTCCGATGTTTTGAGCGAAGTGCAACGTTCCCTTTGGAACCACGAACACATCGCCAGCTTCCAGCGTTTGAGAGAACAGTCTGTTCGAACTTGACTCCACGAAGCCGGCAACCACTTTTCCTTGCAACACGTACACAATTTCAGTAGCTCTGGGATGGATATGTGGAGCTGCCACCCCTCCCACAGCCATGTCTACGCGGGCCATGACTATTCCCAACGTGTTGAGGCCCGGCATGCTCTTTATGTTTGTCACAATGAAGTTCACCCCCGAAGGATCGAACGAGGTGTTGGGTGGCGTGCGCAAGGCCGATGTCATGAAGTGTTGTGGGGAAACTTGAGTGGGATTAAGGCATGCCACTCCGTTCACAGAAATGGAAGACTTGGTGTCTGCGACGCAGAAATCCTGCAACGCCTCTGGATCTCCGCTGATCATCATCGGAAGGGCCAACAGAAAGAAAAGGATGCCTACATTGGCCATGCAGCCTACAGAGGAGACGAGTGCAGCTACGGCCATTGCAACTCACGAGCTCTAAAGGGTAACAGCTAAAATGAAGTGAGATGTGTTACACTTCTTTAACATCTATTTATAGCTCAATGCCGGAATTCTTAACTCCTATTTTTAGAAGTCAGTTACTGAGTTGGTAACAGTTCGTTAGATTTAGTCCTTTTATATTTAAATTTAAAACAAATTAGGTAAGAAAAATATTTACAATAATGAAATATTCTTTATATTATTTTAGTTATTTCAGTTAGAAGTGGTGGTATTAGTGTTTGTGTTTGAAAATATTAAAATAATGATTATTTTAGTTGGAAGTGGTATTTATATTTTGTTTTTTTTTATGGATTTGAGGGTTGGGATTAAAATTGATTTAAGTGATTTAATTTTTTTGTTTTATTTTTTTTTATATAATTTATTGAGTCAAATGTTTTAATTTATTAATTTATTTTTATTTTTTTGTAATTTGATCGGGTTAAATGTTTAGATAACAAAATATAATTGGACATTACAACAGCTTTTCGATACTGAGATAGAGTGTTGGCCCAAAAAGTGTAATAAGATTAAATTAAAATATATTTTAAAATATTTTGATTGTGAAATGAGAATGGATTTTTGGTATGTGGTATTGATGAGTCACGTATGGTTAATAATATCCATGGTAAAGTGGGTTGAGTATTCATGGTTAAAATTCTTGTTAATTATAAGTATTATTTTGATTGTGAAATGAGAGATGGTTTTTGGGCATGTGGTATTGATAAGTCAAAGTATTGGCCCATGGTATGACATAGTTAATAATATCCATTGTAAAGTGGTGGTGAATATCCATGGTTAAAAATATTGTTATATTGTAAGTACTAATTTTTTTTATGCTTATTAATGAAATTTAAATATGGTTACAAAATTATCATTTTAATTTATATGGTGAAATCCATCTTAATTAATCCGTACTATTTATATCTTATATATTTTCATGTGATAGAGGTGTAGAGATGTAAATATATCTAAAAAATAATTATAATATTTTTTCTTTTAAATTTAATAAAAAAATGGTATAAAATTAAATTCAAATAAAATATTTTGAGTGTGAAATGAGAGATGGTTTTTTGGCATGTTGTATTGATGAACCGTATTATAAGTTTATGTGCTTATTAATTAAAATTAAATATAGTTACATAATCATTATTATATTTTATAAGGTAAAATGGATCTTAACTTATTGTTCCTATTTATATATTTTAATGTAATATGTATATTATGATTTTTTTTAATCTAAAAGTTATTGGCAATTTTATTAAAGAAAACAAAATTACAATGTAATAAATTTGAATTTTATTATTTTGATTACTTTCAACATTTTAAGGACACTACAACATCTCCCTTGAGCTCTACATTAATTTTATTATGTATCATAAATTCAACATATAAAATATTTACAAACCTTTTTACATTACATCTACACATTACCCTATACTAAGATATGTTTACAAACTTTCTTACATTACATCTACCACATTTACCTTATATCTAGGTTATAGAGCACCTCTTGGCAATCAAAATATCATTACAAGATTAAATCAAATTAAATACTCAATATTTTACCATATTTTGTAAAATATGCTCGGAACATAATTCTCCAAGTTCCAGATAGGTGTCCACCAAGCATGCACTACCTTCATATACGAGCCTAGCAGCTAACGTACATATCCGTAAAGGCAAATTCTTCAATATATTCTTTATAAAAGCATCTTTCAGTAAAAATCACATAAGAGATAATCTCTTCGAAGAACGTGTTTCAAACCAGCCATGTGATTCATCTGGACAACACTTGTCCTAAAAATAAACCACACACTAGCTAGTTCGAAAAGCGTCTACAACATTACAACATTATCTCTTATGTAATTTTACCAAAAAACACTTATAATTATTATTAATCTTTTATGTAATTTTTACCAAAAATACTGTTATAATTATTATGAATAACAAAAGTCTAAATTCACAAATATATATATTTTTTATACCTTCCACATTAAAGTTTACATCTTCTATTTTATGCACACCGGGCAGTTCTGTTTCATTGCAGTTCATGGCACATGTCTTGATGCATGCACTCATAAGTCCTGGCCTTTGTAGCTACCTAATGCAGAAGGATGATGTGGCTATAAGAATACAAGTTTATATGGTAAGAGCCATGTAACAATAGTCCATCTTGCCATAATTACTTTGAGAGAAATGGAGGAAGTCGATGAAGATTTCCTAGTTGCGTCGCTTTTCACATCATTACGGCTTGTAGTTCTTGCTCTTGGTTAGGCCACGCATTTTTTGGCCTCTCAACCAATCATAGGGATGTGAATTGATGTGATAGCGTTTCATTTTAGTGGATCAACGGACGACATCAACATAGAGCTGTCATTTTAAATTATGTTCCCGCTGTCAACTGTGTGATGCACATGAAGGCATGCTTTATGGAGGTGTGCTCGATCACGTAGTGTGAAAAGGTTTATTGGTGGGTTTGCCGTGGCCCCCATACTTTAAGGATGTGCACTTTCCAGATTGTGAGAGTAAGAATCCTACCTCAGGCACAAAGGTTAAGCAAACGAATAAGTATACCACATGAATAGTAGAACTGACACCAATTTCTAGTGAAATATGTAAGAAGGGTTCTGCTTACATAATTTTTCGCCCTGATAATGGGCTAACTCTAAATTATTGATGTAGGACAGACTTCCAGCCTCAAAGCCCAAATGACACAAGCCATTTAAATATAGAATGCAAACGAGGGAAGGCTGAATGTATATAACTCAATTACCTGTCAATACTTTTCTAGAAGCTTTTGTATAAATCTAGTTAAAACGCCCCTAGAAGCTTCTTCATAAGTCCAGAACAGACTTCCAGCCTCAAAGCCCAAATGACACAAGCCATTTAAATATAGAATTCAAACGAGGGAAGGCTGAATGTATATAACTCAATTACCTGTCAATACTTTTCTAGAAGCTTTTGTATAAATCTAGTTAAAACTCCCCTAATCTTCTTCATAAGTCCATAAATAATCATGCCACAATCATCCTATCAGAGTACTAACAGAATGACAGAATAATTAGCACATCGTATTATTATTGCCATGCATTCTTAGAAACCTTGATAAAGACAGAACAATGCTTTGTATTATGTAAACTTACCCTCATGTACACAATATACACTTGTCCGTATCTATGGATTCTTGCATATCACGTCTTTTCCAGTTGAGGACAAAACAAACATACTAACCTTATTAAAGAAATAGGTGAGGACAAAACAACCATACTAACCTTGTTGCATAACAGCAAACATTTAAAAGTACGAGATGGGTATCCTCCCAGAAAATTAACCTAATCTTTTTCTAATTGTATGGTACATATAATATTTCCTCGTAAAGCTCAACACCAACTTTCTCTCTCACTTGATCCTTGACAAACTTTATCAATGAACGCATATCTGTAGAAGTCGATTTCTCCACATTGATTAAATAGTTTGCATGCACTTCTGAAACTTTTGCACCACCCAGCATCACACCTTTCAGTCCTGCTTGCTCGATGATAGCTCCAGCAGAGTGAGTAGTAGTTGTAGGGTTACGAAAGACACACCCAGCACTGCGTTCGCTGATTGGTTGAGTTTTATACCTTCTGCTTGTTAAGAGCACCAAGACATCTTAATGAGAATATGGATTACATAAGTAGTTTCAATCCAGAGGATAAGCATATAATCCTGTGTTCAAACCTCTTCAAAATATTTTGAAATTTCATGTGTGCCCACAATGGATAATGTGGATGATATAATTCTTATTAGAGAGAAATTCCCATTTCCCGTTTTATGTTCTAATTTCTAACATGGCAGGAGTTCCAGAGAAATTTGAAAAAGAAAATGAACAGAAACATAAAAACATTAAGGTAGTTATGACACCTCTCCAAGTAAGCTTTCTGGTGTTGCCTTGATGATGGAAGAGGCTTTAACTCGAACGTTGCAGCTACAATAGCTGCAAAGTGCTGCACACCCTGAAAGGGTGATTTGCGGTAGCTGAATGTGAGTTCAGGTCTCTGAAATACCCTTCGGCTTCCATCAACCATAATGACCTCCACAGATTTGAGAACATCTGCAGTTTCCTGTTTGGAAGCATTACAAGACATAAAGCATTAGCAACTGCAACCTTTTATTGCTTATGTCTTGATATTTTTAGATATGCATTGAACAGTATGTACAGCAAACCATGAAAGTAAAACAAAAAGAAATGATTCCAATGATTAAGCAAAAAAAAAAAAATTACAGGACAAGTTTTTCCTAACATGCACCTGCCCATCTGCTCCTGCATTCATAAATACAGCTCCTCCAACAGTCCCAGGTATACCAGAGGCAAACTCGAGCCCTGTAAAACCATCCTTTGAACATTGCACACCCAACAGGTTGAATGCATAGCCACTCCCAACTCGGTATGTAGGTGGATTAATTTTTTCAATAAAATTAATCCGGTTAAGCATAACACAACCATCAAAGCCACGATCATCGAAAAGACAATTGGAACCTCTCCCAAGGATTAAAAAGTGTAAATTGTGTTTGTGACAACATCTGTCATGATAGTGCATGAATAAATTAGTATCTTTAGAGTCCAGGCATATTTTGTTGAAAAACAGTTCTCATTCTTCTACGTTTCTCATCCACCATCAAAAGCAATGGAGTGAGGTAAGATCCAAGCAGAAAAGGGCACTTGCATGGTTTCTATATTGAATGCCTCACTAATAAGTAAACAAAGTGTTTTGAACCTGCCAGCAGTGTTGAAGTTTAAAATTCATGCATGATCTTAAAAGGGACCATAGAAATTAAGCCAAAACAAACCATAAGCCCTTAGCAATTTCAAATATGAATCAAGTTGCAGAAAAACTTGCCTTTGTTAATCAAATGTTACAATCCCATTTTTTTGTTAAAAGATAACTCACTAGATAATCACTAGATTCTGATACATAGTCACGAGTATGTGTAGCATACATGATAGAATCCAACAAAGAATATGGAGTAAATGTTGTAATGAAGACTGGTATTTATTCTCTAACAGGGGATGTAAATTTCAGTTGGGAAAAAAATGAATAAGAATACCAACAAAGAAACTTGTCAGTAGTACCGACCACATAAAGAACTGCTATAAAACAAATCACAAGCTAGCAGCATTTTCTATTTCCACCAAAGTTAAAACATTCTCATAGTATCAAAACCCCGACAATATTTGAGAAATAAAAGTTTGTATAATGGTCACCATATATTAGTAACGTATGACAGTTTGGGTGCATAGCTTAGGAGCCCGAGCTTGCATTTGAGAGATTTAACATTTGTTACCCCTTAATGATGAGGCAATCTATCGCTCATTAGGGTTGGGACAATACAAGGGTTCATTTTTATGGATGGAGCATCAAGTGCTCTAGAAACCAAGTGATGGCTAATGAAGGGGGGTAGAGCTCATGCTAGGTTTTTGCCCACGTGTTAATTTTTGTCCCAGCCATCTTTTGCATTTTATCTTTTTCTTTCATTGTGGCTTTTTTTTACTTTTACCTTTATTTTAGCTACATCAACCTCCAAGGAAAAATTTTCCAGCCCAGACTCAAGGATGAGGGTGACAAGGTGCCAATCCCCATGACCAATGACCACAAACCCAAAGAATGGATATGGAATAGAGGAAATGATGGAATGTGGTAAGTATGGAATATCATAGGCACGCTACTTCAATCAAAGCCTCCCCATTAGTTTCCTTCCTATAACCCTAAGGCCTCAAAGGAGGTCCCACTAGACTAGATTCAAAGGCTAACCTCCAAGTGAAGTGAGGGAACAAGAATATAGTCAAAGATCATTTAATCATCCAGATCACCCCTTGATTCATATTAGTATACCCCAAAACATTAAGTAAAAGCACATGATTACAAAATGGTTAAAGTACCTGTTGAAGAATGATCCACCTTCCCTCAAGAAGAAATATCGAATGGGAGAAAGAAATTTGACCAGAGCAATATGTGGAGGATCCATGGCATCATGTCATGTATTGATCGATAGGGTTGTTAGACGGTTGGTTGTCCAAGGAGGAGAAAATTTTCTCTTATGGGTTACCCACTTTTTGGTGGGTAACTGTTCCATTGGAGAAATATAGGCTTATACCATGAAGGAACAGTCAGCATAGCTTTATGTTGTGGACAAAGCCAAATTGGACAAATGTAATATTACCATGAGCACCCTCCCCAGGTGCTACTTCCCCTGAGAACCATGCTCTAATTGAGAGTATCTAGGGATTGTTGTTGGGAGCACACTGTGAGGCCCCCTAGGACATCCCTTGCCACAATAGTTGTGGCACTCATCGAAGCGCTCTCGAAGCAAAGAGCGCACTCACTAGACACTACCTAGACACCCCTGGGTGCTCCTTGAATGCTCCTTGGGCACTCCCTAGGTGACCCCTAAACGATCTCCAAGTGTCCCTAGACACATTGAACCATGATTATGGTTTTATAGGTTTGACCAAAAAGCTGACAATTAATGGTAATTTTAGATTCTTAAATGTTTAATTTAGGTATGTTTTATGCTTAGAGCAATTTATTTCAATTTTCACAGTTAGCTCAATATCTTTTCCAGATTAGCAATCACAACAGTATTAAAGTAAGCTGCAGATAGAACATAAACATAAATCGCAGAAGACAAGCCAAGACAAGAGGACATAAGATGTGCCGCTACCCAGGGACAAACCCCAATGTGGGGAAACCCTTGATCAATTCTTCTTATATGTTCTTCAATAGTTCAACAGAGAGAGAGAGAGAGAGAGAGATAGTACATTTACAACAGAAGTCAACACTTTGACTTATCTAGATAAGAGCATAGATCATCTCTTAAGAATAAGATACATGAGATCAGTGGAAGGCATGCTGCTTCAACTGATTCTCCAAGGTGACTCCTTCACCTATCATTGCGCTGCATCTCGTCATCATGTTGCACCTCACCATGCTGCACCATGTTGCACCCATCATCGCAATGTTGGACCTCATGACCCTGCTGTACACTTCATACTGCTGCACCTGTCACTTTGCTGCTCCCAATCACTAAGCTGCTCTCATCACTATGTTGCTCCCATCACTGAGCTACACCCAGTGTGCTGCAACCATTTACACTCACTAGTCTTAGCTGCTTGCTATGGCTTACAGCCTAGCAGAGCAGCTAGACTCCTTCAGCAGGTCCAAAGTGCAGTCAACTAATAGTCACAAATTCCGCCCAGATTTGTCTGCAATTGTCCTCTAAGGGAAGGCTGTCACTACCTTCCACAACACTGTCCTTCACTTGACATCACAGGATATGGCATCATGGCACTGTTGTTTCATACAGTCATAAACCCAAATACCACTGTAGTAAGAACATTATTAAACACTAGGATCTTTGATCAATCATCATTGAATCTCTGTCCATTCATTACAGCATGTATATATCTGACATGCCATACATCAGACTGAAGATATGATTGTCATGTGTTCACAAGATAACATACAACACATTCATAACCTTATACTGAAGATAGTTGCCCACACATGCTAATTTCTTTACTTGACACTTCATTGACCAAGGGCTCTCAGTACTAGCCCAACACAAACTATCCATCCAGAACTTAGATTAAGGTTCTGACCTTGCACTCCTTCCTGTGCAATCTACTATCCCAAAACAGTGTTGAACACGACTGGGCTTCGTCTATACAACGTATAGGAGCCTTCTTCAGTAGCAGATGTAGGGCAGCATCTAGTCCTTCTTTTGTTGTGGAGTAAGGCCTGCGGTTAGGGCACACCTGGACAATGACTAGGGCACAAACTGAACTGCGGATTTAGCCTCATACATCAGCGTTTAGGGCCTGTCTTCCACGTCTAATTAGGCCTCATCCTTGGTTGCCGCTAGGGCACGTTGAGGCCTCCTTTATACATCATTCATCTGCGTCTATAGTGTTGTGTTAGTCCTTCTATTCTCTACAGCTAGGGCACAACATGACCCTCCTTTCTCTGCGGTTAGATGTCTTTTCCTAGGACAACGTTTAGGGCTTTTAAGGAAAGCTGCTTAGGGTCTCTTCTAGACCTGCGTTTAGGGCCATTAGAACTTCTCCTTCCTGTGCTATAGAAGTCTCCTCCATGACTACATTAAGGCTTCTTCATTGACTGTGTTAGGGTTTCTTCATTAGAGCAGCCTAGAGCCTAGGGCACTCCCTTTAGATCTCTTCTTCATCAAAACCCAAAACAGAATGAAGAGAGAGATCACAAGAGTGTGAGTGTGTGTACATGGCATGAAGGCCACCTTTATTTATACTAAAACGTTGAGCACAAGTGGGGGCAGTTTGGTTGTTGGCCAACCTTGTCGAATTGTCTTATAACACAAATAAATTCATAACTCCATGAATACTTATCAGAATCGGATGATCTTTAGATCAATC